>JAHWFP010234882.1:0-30464 GCA_023313725.1 Lithobius niger | reverse complement strand
CAGAGATGTCTTCTCTATGTCACATTGCACTTGGTTTCATGAAGTAAGGTAATCGGGCTTGAGTGAAAAGGAAAAAAAAATAAATGTATGTCGGAGGGAGGAAACAAAAAGGCACAAGAAAAGGCGTGGATTTAGTACCAAAAATGAAAGAAGTAGGGAGGAGCGATCGGGGGAGGGGGGAATATTCGTGGAGAGAGACGCCAACAACTGATTCAAACCTATACAGGGCTTAAAAGTCACAAAAATGCGCAGTCAGATTCAGTGCCAAAAAAAAAGACGAGGCCACAGGACGTGAAAGACGCCGTTTGCTCCCGGGTTATGAAATGAATGAAGGACGGTGAACTGAATGTCAGGATACATGGATTGAGTGGGCGAAGCCACCATAGTGTAATTACCAATCTTCAAGAACCTACATTATTTAAATTGCACATTTCACTATTATGCAGCAGCTGTACTCATAGATAATAATAGGATTTTATTGCTCTGAAAAGAGCAAAACAGGCAAGTAAGGGTTCCCTGGGGAACCACTAAGAACTTACGGTAAAAGTTACATAATTAAAAACATGGCAAAAAAAAAAGAATCATATCAAGAGAAACATCGTTTAACCGATAAAAACAGTTTTGATAAATACGAGTCTTCGATAGGTGGCCAATTTAGGATTGCAAATTCGATTCGCCAGTCTTCATGACGGGTTTTACAACTAGTTTATAATAGTACCAAACCCTAAGCCATTACACGCTAAAAGAATTCACAGACTAACTAAATGTTCTAAACCTTTCGTGGAACATCTTCGCTACTCCGACTAAAGTTTTTCCCCACAAATTTCGAAAAACAGCACCTAATCTTTTTTATATTGTAAATCGCCAAAAGTCCGACAATAGTACCTTTCTTAAATTTACTAGTTTCATTCACAATTCCAATATTGGCATACTACCAAACCCCAAGGTAGTAAACGTCAAAAGGATACACACTTAACTGAATGTTGTAAATCCTTTCGTGTAGCATTGTCACTAGTCCGAATGACAGTTTTTCTTTTACCAAAAATTTCGAAAAACAGGACCCACCTTTTTGGAATCAGAATTGAATTTTGGATCTAGAAAAACGGTTCCGTTTTGCACTTTACTTTCAAATTAATTTTGGGCATTTTTTTTCAGTTTGTCCTTTTTTTGATTAGCCATATCCTACACAATAAATCTATGTATGTCAAATATGTTCAACAAAAAAAACTCCTTATAGGACTCAACCAACGTGCAAAGCATCCAGTCTGGGAACAAACTGACTCGTATTTTAATATTATGTCTAGTACGTTTTCCTCGTTAAAAGTTCTGTTTTAGGGAGCTGAAAATTCGGTTTGTTTGTCGAGTGTTTCACCACCCTACCAAAGCAGTCAAATTTTCACTGAAACGACTTTTTAAAACGCTAAAAAAACTTTTTTTAACGCTAATTTGTCGCTATACAAAAAAAAATCTAAAGGATACGAAAGCACGCGAAAAATTCCCTTCATCTTTCCACGATATTAGTGTTATTTCCAGTGTTTTTACCGAACGTCGTTTGACAGCACATTTTAAAATTTTGTGAGAACTGATTTCACAGACTGTCATAGCTTACAAAGAGGAGACATGGAGAGTGCCGGTACTCTAATAATATAATGTTGCTTTCTTTCAGTAATCCCACTCCCAATGTAAATCAAGATGACCGATCAAAATGGAAGATTTCAGCCGATGGTAAATTCCAAGTTTACCACATAAACAACCCAGTTTCTACGTCTAATTACGACCCAAACAGAGACGATTTTTACGTCTTCTGGACTGACGTCATACCAGCTGCTGTCAACAAAACCTTATCAAATGATCGCTATTAGGGTGGTGCCAAGTTTTCGATATATTTAGGAGTTTGGAGTGATGGAATCAGCTATGAAGTTAACATTAAAGTTACTTTTGATAACTTTGTCTAGTACATAAACATGTTTGGGGCGAATTGCTGGTTCAATACATCACAACTAGACGTCACCAGCTGTTCTGTTTTAACTGTGCCCCGTTCTGCACTCTTGTTTTCAGTATGCCCCCTTCTTAAGTCATTCTATTTTGACTGTGTTCCCGTGTTAAGTGATTTTGTTTTAACTGTGCCCCTTCTGCACCCTGTTTTCAGTATGCCCCCTTCTTAAGTCATTCTATTTTGACTGTGACCCCTTCCTAAGTCAATTTGTTTTGAGTGTGCCCTTTCTTGTCATTCCATGCCGCAGAGAAAACTTAATCTGGCATTTTTTACCATGTCTTTTCCTAAATATACTGCTTAGTGAATAAAACTAATGGGATTGCGACAAACTAAAAACTTGTGAGTTGATTTACTTTGCAAGCGTAAGTAGATTACGGTGAATGGTGACGTTTGACGCAGCAAAAATACTTGCAAAGCAGACAAATATTTTAATCTTCAGCATCTAACTTGTGTTTTGTTCACAAAGTTAAAACGTAAAAATACAAAAATTGGGGGAAGGTCCCACGTCAACCACAATCAGGGTCAGCCAGGTTGAAAACTAACGTGCATGAGCATTTTTTATTTTTTATTTATTTTATTACTCCCTAGTTGTTCCCAGGTGAGTTATGGAAGAACTCTAAATGTGGATAAACAACAAACGACCACCTTATCCTAGCCTGTTGCGAGTCAGTCATAATCAGAAAAATGTGTAAACATACTGTACGAGAAATTGGCACGTAATTATATGCCGGTAACAAACGTGATATCCTGGAATTGATATAACTCTTCTTTTCAATGAGACCTTTCTTTGGAAAGTATATTTTAATTTCAAAATGCTCTGTCATTCTAAAATAAAGGAAAAAAAGTAGACAGAACATAATAGTCGGTTTACAGTATAGATGTGCAATGTGGTGTTTGCTTCGTTTGCGCTGGAGTTTATAAATTTCAGTAACAGAGTGGTGTAGTGAACCCTTAACTGATAAACTCTATCTGGATACTACGGGTTATAAATGATATAACGGGCCACATAAGTATCTCGATTGTGGCCAGTATATTAAAAATAAAAACTCGATCGAGTTTAGTAAAAGTATAACTCTGCTTAAGTATACGCACCAACCAATTTCACAAATCAGTCATCTTGACGTGAAAACCTATCCGTCAAATATTCCTTATAAGGTGGAAGCATTTTATTCGCAATGAATCACCTAGAACTGCGAGTCTCAGTTTCTGTCCTATGCTGGATCAGAGACTTAATACAATACTCCTCATTCATACGGAACTCTGTATGAACGCTTGAATTGTTGTATTTCATAGTTTTACTTGTACTATGCCAGTAGGGTCTTAGTTTCTGTCACTTGCTGGGTCAGAGCCAGCATAATACTCTCTGATACTCCTCGCTCTTACGGAACTCTTTACGATCGTATGAATTGTTGCATTTCATAGTTTTACTTGAACTATGCAAGGAGGGTCTCAGTTTCTGTCATATGATGGATCAGAGCCTTAATAATATCCAACACTCCTCGTTCTTACCAAAATCTATGTGATCGCCTGAATTGGTGCATTTCAGAGTTTCACTTGTACTATGTAAAGGAAGTCTCAGTTTTTGTCATATGCTGGGTCAGAACCTTAATACTATCCGACACTCCTCGTTCTTATGGAACTATTTACGATCGCATGAATTGTGCATTGCAGTTTTACTTGTATAAAATATAAGGGAAGTCTCAGTTTCTGTCATACACCGTGTCAAATGCTATCCGAAACTCCTTGTTCCGCCAGCGCTCTTTATGATCCCCTGAATGTTTGTGCTTCAAATTTTACTTCTACAACTGAAGATAAAAAGCTGCTAACCCTTCCTACACATGCTAATTTGTCGTGCCGGGTTGAGGCAACAACTATACATCTTAGCAACAATCAACAGCATTCAACTGTAGAAAGCATACTCGCAGT
This sequence comes from Lithobius niger, assembly GCA_023313725.1. NCBI lineage: Eukaryota > Metazoa > Arthropoda > Chilopoda > Lithobiomorpha > Lithobiidae > Lithobius > Lithobius niger. The sequence goes on along the minus strand of JAHWFP010234882.1, from coordinate 26,542 downwards.
GTGGCGCAAAGCGCTAGTATATATATATACAAACAAGGAATACGAATTGAGCCTATATTAACAACACCCACTGTGACCCTATAAAATTTAAACTTCCTAATCACAGAGTATGTATACTGTGAATAGGCCGAGATAAAGAGTCTATATTAGTACGAGAAATTTTTTTGTGTAAGACAGCACGCTCGACTTACACATAAACTAGAAAGTCCACATTGGACCTTTCTGCTTCAGCAATTATACATCGAAGCTTTGCTCGTCACGGCTTGGTCACCGACTAACAAACCACAGTTCTTGACAGTATATCTAGGAAAGAGTAAATTGTTTGCAGGCATCGATTTATATATATATAAGGTAAATCACGTCACTATTCGTTAATCGTCGGACTTTTACGGAAACACGAAACAGCTTTCCATCAGGATTCGAAGTAGTTATGACCGTATTTGGGCAATGACGTTATTTTCGTTAATCACCGGAATTTTGCGGAAACACGAAGATGAGTGCCATCAAGATGCGTTTAACTTCGTGAGCTGGCGGCATAAAAACGAGGTTTTGGCCAACTTAATACGAAATACCAACGCTCAAGCAAACCAAATTACGGGTTGGATGTCGAAATACGATATTGAAAACATCTTTAACATCGAAGACATCGTTAACAACGATGCGGCTAGTGTACCTATGTTATACATTGACACTTAATACTTCGTAAATAAAGTCTGATGTCAAATATAAGAAAGAATCGTTTCGTGGAAAGAAATTCAAAATTTTCACACCGAATGCCAGTCGTGCATTTATAAAATCTATAATTTGTGGGTTTTAGCACTCAGCTCCTCTCCAGCAAATTACCCTCGACCTTTGCTCTCTAGTAATTAAATCTGGAAAAGAGTTTAGTGCTAATACGCGCAAATTATCGTGGCACTCGTGGCATTATGACTCATAAAGATAAACAAAATAAAACAACGTCTTTCATGTGAAAATGTTCAGGAAAAGTTCGTTACTAATTTGGTTTCCTTGCAACAGTAGCAATTATTCAATGATTTTAAATCTATTTTCGGAGTTTGTAACAGGCCAGCCACATGTTGACCTGCAACTTCTGTGCTGTGTCCACACGAATTTGTTGCACGCCGCTGATACGGAGTATAAATAGAATGAAACGACGAAACCACACCCGTCAGCTAAAGGGCCTGCCACAGCAAAACGGTTGTTAATTAATTCACAATATACCAGCGCAACACAAATACTGTATCACAAACATCCACACAGCTAGTCATTTCGCGTTACGGTATTTTCTGTTCTCAGAAGCGTTTCGGCCCTGGGCAGAACCCATTTCGTAGAAGAATTTTACACTCCGAATGAGCGGCAGTGTAAATTTTTTCACTTTCTAGCTACGTTTATACATCAGAAATCGCAATGAACGTATTTACTGATAACTTGTCCAATGTTGAAAGCCATTATTTATACACATTATTAGTCCAGTCATCTGAGAAAATGCTTCGTCTATTCCATTGAAGTTTCAACGCTTGTATCGAGAAAAAGCTCTGCCACCACGCGCAAGATTGGATCCGTAAAATGATAAATGAAGATCCGCGTTATACCAAAACTTGGGAAATTGGTCAGAATATTGTCTTTTATTTTTACCATTTGTAATTTTCTGGCTCCCTTTTGAGTAAAACAGCCTTCACTAAATTATGTTACGGTAAACGACCTTGTGTTGTTCATGTAGTGCTCGAGTCCACTAGCTTTGTAGATCGGGCTCACTTCTCACTGATACTATAAATTGGGTAAGCCTTCCAACGGAAAAGGAAGATACATTCGAAAATAATTGAGGCCGTAATTTCATCTTCCAATTCTTTAATTTCAGCACCAAAACGCCCTTTTACAGAAATTTCGACCAAGCAACACCAAAACAGCGAACGTTATCGTTTCCCAAACAGAACAACACATAAACAGACGCACACAGTCCAAACGCAGTTGAATATTGGCCTTGTCTGGCTTCGCTCGCTCGACTAATTATCATGTAGGATACCAGGGCTGCATTATACGTACAAACAGACCTTGAAACTACAAAATCCTAACGTTTGTTGAAAGGACTTCATAACATGTGAATCGAAAACATTTTTTTTTTTGCTGACGCAGTAATTACATTTTGTTTGCTCACGCGATTGCATTGAATACTATTTTGAATGTGGGAGAGGTACAGCACGTGTTGCATTAATGCGGACAGGAAAAAACCACCGCATCTTTTCCCCAACAGCGGAATTGGGAGTTGGGAATTTGGATTACTAGGATTTCAGTCACGCATACTATAATAGGCTATCATGGCATGCCGAATAAGGTACTGTAAAAAATAACGGGGAATTACTAGAATCTACTAGCGTATGATATTAATCGATATTCAGCCCAAGGAGGCCTAAACCACTTTATTTCTAACCTTTATTAGAACTTTACGCTTTTATGGTGCCTTTGATGATTTTGAATATTTTTTATTGATTTTCATTGACATCACGATTTTTGTTCATTTTGCCTAATTTTGTTATATACTTGTCAACATGATTTTCAGTAAACGGAGAAACACAACGGAGCCAACATTGTGAACTAGTAAGAATGACGAGTGAGCAGAAATTATTACGGAAAAACTCACTTGTCATTCTTTGCTGTTCATTGTTAGCTCAACTGTGTTTCTTTGTTTAATACTTACAGTTAGTTCCTGATTTTTTTAATCATGATTTTTGTTCGTTTTATCAATTTTGTGGTCGTTTGTCACCATTATTTTTCTTCCTTTTTCCATCTTTTGATCTTTTGATTTCTGATAATTTTTTTCAATTATGTTAACATTTCTTATCATAATTTTTGTTAATTTTTGTCGACCCTGTGATCATCTGTCATCATAATATCTTTTGATTTTTGTAAATTTTGGGGTCATTTGTCATCACGATTTTTGTTTTCATTTTCAGTTTTTAATCTATGGCTGATTTGTGTGGCTTTGTAATTTACCTTTTTTCTTTGTTTTAATTTCATTGCAATGTTTTGGCACACTTCACGAGATTTCGTCACGCTGCACAGTCTTAAAAATTGTTTCATACAAAAAAGTTAAAAAAATGAATAAATAAAAAAATACTGTGCACCTGTTAAGAACGTCGACAGTCCGCACAGTCTTGCAAAAAACATTCCAGTCTGAAGATAAAGAAAAGAAAAAAACAACTGTCTCGATCGGTACTCGAACCTACGGGCGCTCTAAGAAAGTTGGACGACTTCCAAGCCTGCGGCGGTCCTCCCCAGAAGCAAAGTATTTCTGTGCGCCCAGCCTAGTACTCGGTAAGTCCTAGGTTCAGGTCTCTGTCGCGCCAGTTTTTTTTTCTTACTCACATTTGTGTATCTAGCATTCTCACAAATCCAGGCATGAATGATGGCGAACTGCCTTGTTAATCCCGTTGCAATATGATTTCGCGTGTATTTATTGTCTTCCTGGCATCTTAGAGCAATATACTCACTTTGTTACGGAAGGAGCATTTTCCTATGAAAACCAACACTCGGCAAGCGTTATTTCACCAGGGCACGAGTTTGGAGGGCAAAGTGGGATAAAAGTGTGTTGTTACTACGGCGGCTTGTTGTGACACATAAGAAGACAACAAGTTTTTTCTACAAACAAAAAACTTTCATGACACCGGAACTTCGGCGTTCCAACACCGGATAAGACACACTGCAACCTATAACGATGTATGGTAAAGGGCGCCCCCACCAACGGCCATCTTGTTTCGGTTTCATACAAGTTTTCTGTGTGTAGATAAAAGTTGTGGTGTCCCAATAAGCTACCTACGTTGCAGCTTAAAAATCAAGGTCATTGGACAATGACCTTGCTTAAAAATGGCCAGGAAATAAGACTAAAGAGAGCGAGGGAGAGCGAATTTCTTGAAGGAAAATTGTGTTAGCTATAATATTTGTCATGTGCTGTTTGTAAAAATTCCACGAATTGTTTTAGCAGTTTGCGACAGCACAATGTTTATTTGCCGACATTTTTGAACTCCATTGTAGGCCGGCTTGAGCTACGATTACCAGCACCAAGTTGTTTGTGCTACTGTGGCCCATGTCAAACGGTGAGCTCTATATGTGCTAATAACCCTACCCCGATGTTATGTTACGACCATTGCGGCTGTAATTCCCCTTCCACACTGGGAAAAAAAGTCCTGCCCGCCTTTTGGCTCAAGCCTGAATTTTTCACAATGGACTTTAACTTGGTTCCGGGCCAGACCCCGGCTTTCAGCTCCTGTTCGAAGTCGAGACTTGGAACACCGTCGTTTTTTTGAAAACTAATTACAGTCACTACAGAACTGAATTCTGTGCTCAATGCTCTACTGTGTTGCCATTAACACGCAACCAATTCTGGATATTGAAGTAAACGAGCTCTCCCACTGTGAAATGCACAGTTGACTAGATATTTGGCTGATATTTTCGAGATTGTCAACAACAACAAAACTGCGCAGCAAATAGAAAGACATACCTCAAAGACTTTCTTTTGTCATTGGAATTAACTGATAAATGAGAAGGTCAGCCCAAACAAATTTCGTACCTGGTTTTCCTACTGACTAAAAAAAAATGTTATTCGTACTCAGCATTCCATAAAACCAACGCAAACAACAAGGGCAATAAACTACCATTCACAACATTCAAAATCAACTCTGCACGCTATTAAGGAACCGGTCATTATTTATGGACGGAGGAAATGAAAATGTGACCACCAAATTTTCGATGACCCCCCCCCTTCGAGACCCTGAAAAATGTTGGATCCCCAACTCAAGGTCCGAAAATAATGTGACCCCCCCAAAAAAAAAGGGTGCTTTTCGTATATCCATTAAGGCTCTCTGCAGATGATTCCTTCCTACAGTTGACAAGATTAGTGCTGTAGCCAAACTAAGTAAATAGCGCTCCATACCGACAGTTACCATTAGTTGTAAGGAAACAGTGTTTCGTTTTTAACGAAAAGACATGTTGGATTTAAAATGTTCTATATATAATTTTCCTTACACCCATCTCTTGTCGAGATTCATACAAGTATGATGAACACTCTGTTTGCATGTATGCGCGCATCTGTAACATAGGGAGCACTTGAAAGACCGATGAAGCCAAGAAGCAGGTGCCAAAGCTTTTGTACAAAGTTTTTTTGTTAAAACTATATTTGCATAAATGGCACTAATAGCTTCAAAACCTTGTAACATATCGTGGGGAGTCTGCGGGCAAGCCCCCAGAAGCTCAGGCGTTTTCAGAAATTTTGACTGCTGAAAGTGCCATTTTGAGATCCAAAAATGATTCTTCTTTCAGTTGGTCTGTGTGTTTTTGACCCTCCCTCGAGAGGGTCCAAAAACTTCATGACACCCCAGTTTCTTCCCGCCCCCCCCCCCTCCCCCGGCAATAAATAATGACCGGTCCCTAAGCAAGGTCAGATACAAAGGGCACTTGAACACCCAACAACGACACCGTGCACTCCAGTGTATATGTATTATCGACAAATTTAAGTAAAATTACTAACCAGTTTCGGTCACTTGCAGTAAATTTAAACATTGGGATACACTATGCTGAAAGACCCATGGAACCCAAGGATAAAAGAAAATAAAGGTCGAAAAAGACATCCACACCTGGACCAAAATCCCGTACCAACCTCACTGCTTCGAAAAAATTAATGCACTCTCGAGGAAAGAAGTGATTCAAGCACTTAGCAGTAAAGGTGTCAAAACTGACCCAGGTTCATCAATAATAATAGGGTCAGTATTTATGCGATTACATGCTCCAAGGACGTATCAACGCGTACGCGGGAGAAAGTGGTGTGCTTTTACTTCCGAGAATCAATAAAGGGGGTACAACAACAACGAATGCAACAACCGTTCGTTCACAGTTTTACTGCTGACCAGTGTACTTTTTGTGTTCAGCCAATGCGATTTTGAGTCTGTTGTGACTGTATTAAAAAAAATATAAAGAATGCACTGGCTTATCACTCACATGAAACTGATTGCCAACCGAATTGTAATCGAACGACTGTTGTGTATACTGAAACCCACAACCCTATTCGTAGTCAGCTGGAAGTAAAATTGGATCACCAACTTATATTTCAAGGGAGAGGGGAGAAGAAAGGAGCAATCTGCACTATAGGTAACAAAAACTTGTACGGTGTTCGTCTGCTTTTTCATTTGGGCCTTGAAATCTTCTATTGTTGCTTTTGCTTGGAACTTAGGGTTTCCCCACTTCTGTTTTGACGTTCTTGGTTGTGCAGGAGGTAGGTGTACACTTGTCCTCATAATTTACTAATTTTTTTTCAATGATCTTATACCAAATTTTGCAGCAATTTTAACTTATTGTTTTTCTTGACGTTTTTGTTTTAGAAAACCTCGTGAAGGGCCTGCAGCCACTAAAGGCTGTAGTATTGGCAACGACATTTTGTATTTCCTCATTGGGAGCTTGGGGGAGGACGTACTTCTTTCTGGTAGTACGCAATACTCCCACTACTTCGCTTCGTAATGGAGAGTTCGGCTTAACGGGTTGTAAGGTAGAGTTTTTACATGGGAGCTATACAGGAGAGAGCTAGAAGAGAGTTAGGCTGGACCAGATGTCTAATTCCTGGTAATGGCTGGAATATACTGGACATTTTTTTTCTAAAAAATAGAGAAAATTATGTAGATGCCGTAGTCTGAAGTTGACTTCAGTGCTGCAAGATTTCCTTTCTAGCAGAAGTTCATATCCGGCATGATCGGAAAAAGTATGTTGTTCATAAACGAATTTTGCAATGCATGCCCAACTCTCAAGTTTACTTTAAAACTGTTAACATTTGAGGTTTTCATGAAGTGGTTAACTTAAGTTTTGGAACTACCGTTCAGTTGCCAGAAAATGCTAGAGAAAGACCGCTCAAGTATTGCTGGAAAACAAGGAAATTCTGTTAAGAATCACAGACATTGTTACTATTAATATTTAGGGTTTTTTTATTATTTTGGGGGATATTATTAATTTTGAGGGTCGGGATGTAAAATTATTAGTTGCCCCTCCGTAAAAATATTCTAACTGCTGCCATTTAGAGGTTAGACTATGTTATGTATTGACAAGGCTGGGCCTATCTGATGTGTTTTTTTTTTTATTATTGCACTTAAATTGTTACAGGAACACGAATATTACAGTACAACATCTTTCAGTTTTTTCTGCTGTTGCCCTGTTCTGGATCGTATCTTTCCTTGTGTTCTTTGATTTTAAATCTATGGTGTATCCGAAGAGCATAGAAATAAAACTGGATCGTACAACCATTGTGTTAACCGGACAACGATATTACAACACGAAAGGAAGTGTAAGTATACTGAAAGTATAAATAGTCATCCTTCTATGAATTCGTGCACGAGTCCAAATCTGTATAATTAAATGTGTCCAAAACAAAATTTGTTCAGAAATTTCACAAAGTGTTTGCCGTTTCATGTTATAATATCAAATCTAAATTGAATACAATCGTCGAGTTCAATTCAAATATGAGTTAAGATATTTAAGAATTGCCTACAGTGCAAGTTTAAGATATCCCGTTTACTGTTTTAAGTCTTATGAGGTGGGGTTAACTTGGCACTTGATATGACTTAAAACCGCAAAAACTTGGCTGGAGTCATTAATAAATCTGTTCAGACAAATTTCATGTAAGTTTCGTGGGTCGTCGTTGTTAGTGATTCCTTTTTATTTTTGGTATTATTTGTTTTTTAACGTTCTTCAACCCTATTTATTAATTATAAACCAACAAAAATACCCGTAGTTCCATCTTGGACTGCACGTTTAGCCAATCTGCATTCATTTCAACAATAAAACGTTGCGGTTTACCACAACGTAACGTTTGTTGCGTTACGTTCAGGATTTTTGTTCAAGCTTCGAAAATCCTTAAATTTTTATTGTGCTTCCAAAACAAATAAAACTACATTACGCTCTTTAATCAATGTTGTAAGATGATTTAAGATAACAAAAATATGGGAAATTTATTCGCGTGTTACTCTTCCTTACTGGTTTGTAACTAAGGAAAGCAGAGTAATGCCAGGAGGACCATAATCCCAGGAGGATCTCCATTGTTTGGGGGTAAAAAGATATCATCACAGAAACTATGGAACAGCTTGCACAAAGCTTAAGTTTAAAGTTTGAGGTCCATTTAAGCAATATCGATCCAGACAATGTAAAAGTAGTAGGAAATTTGGGCCTGGTTTGGACAATTTGTTTCAAGTGAAATGCTCGCATTATCTAGGGGTGTTCTTTAACCAGAAGGAGACCCCTAATAACCCTACAGTTTTTTTTTTTTTTTGCTAAAACCCTATTTACGTGCAAAAGTCACAAAAACTTGATTCTCAACGTTTCTTTCTATTGCACATTCATAATTGTCATTTATGTCTGTTCCTTTAGAAAACCTCTTATAAACTCTCAACACTCGATAAAGGAATGATTCCTAGTTCGTTGAACGAAGTGCAAGAAAAACCACAAGCTAGACTAGGCCTACATCAAAACTTGCAATCATCACAGACACAAATGACGTTAAGTGCGTCTGTGACTAACACACAGACCGAACCTGACTCAGGTGGGCCGAAACATTCATCTACTAGACGTCCTGCAATTACCACAAAGACACAAACGACTTTAACTAAGACTGTGACAAACATACAAACCGAACCTGCTTCAAGTTGGCCGGAACATTTATCAACTACACGTCCTGCAACAACCACAAAGACTTCAAAGAATGCTCACTATTCTCATTTTCAGGCTGCAGCAGAAAAGCCTTCATTGTTATTGAATCTTCCAGGTTGCAAGATGCAGAATTACGAGCTTTTCGATCCGGAAGTTAAGCCCCATTACCGGAAGCAGAAAAAGTTGGAGTGTGGCCCAACTTTTGCAACTGTTAAGGAAAAGACGCTTTTCGTTGATACAAGTAACATGTCGAGTCATTTCAAAATCCAGAAAAAGGAACTCATTTGTTCTATCTACAATATAACACGAGCAGGAGATGGCAAAACTGACGGGCGATTTGACGCAAAGTTTGTGACTGAAATGAAAACTAACAACTTCACAACCACTGACGAATTTTTAAATCTTGTTTGTGCTCATCGAAATGGTACGCTAATATACGTCGACTTCTTTGCATTCATTCAAAGAAAGGAGAGTGTGGAGCGTAGATGCCAGAAGGTCGTTAAACTTGAAAAAGAGACGAAAAATCAACAACGTGAGAAATTTAGTGTCGCATTCCTTGGTTTTGATTCTGTGGCACATCGTAATTTTCTGAGACATCTACCGGAAACTTACGATTATCTCAAACAGAATTTCGACTTGTTAGAATATCACGGCTACACCAAAGTCGGACAAAATACGTTTCCGTGCTTACTGCCTTTATTCACGGGCAAGTCAGAAAATGAGCTTGACATAAAAAGTGGACCTTATGACAATGTGTCTGCAATCTGGAAAAATTTCTCACGAAACGGTTACCGGACGCTTTTTGCAGAAGACTATCCAGGAATCGCGATATTCCATTATATGAAGAAAGGTTTTTACTCTCAACCAACTGACTATTACTTCAGACCGTTTTACTTAGCTGTTGAGAAATCACCTCTAAAGAAATCTGAAGAGGACAATTGTTTCAACTCCCGTGAACAAGTCAGTGTTTTGCTTCAATGGGTAAAGAATTTCATGGAGGAATTCCAAAAAGAGCCTTTGTTTTCCTTCATGTTTGCAACGCAAACAACTCACAACTCTTTGAACAACGTAGGCCTCATAGAAGCACCAATGCTCAGCTTCTTTCAATGGTACAAAAACAACCCGAAACGAAACAGCACCTTTCTCTTCCTGTTAAGCGACCACGGCTTACGATATGGAACTTTTCGAGATACGGATATGGGAACGCAAGAAAACAGCTTACCACTCTTCTTGCTTCTAGTACCGTCATGGTTCAGAAAGAAATACCCGAACCATTATAAGAACTTGCAGAAGAATCAGTTCAGGTTGACAACTCTCTTTGATGTGCATAGAATGTTGAACAATTTGCTGAATTTTCCTGGTTTAGGGCAGGAAAACCCCGTTTTCCCACAGAAAGGTATAAGTTTGTTTGATGAAATTCCTAAGGAGAGGACTTGTGATGAAGCTGGTATTGGTGCAGAGTTCTGTGCCTGCCAGGAACGTAAGCAAATAGACATAACAAGCTCCAATGCTCAAAGAGTTGCTCATAACTTAGTTGAAGCCATTAACAACATTACAGTAACTGTGAGATCCCAGTGTGCCATTTTAAACCTTCAAAATGTAACGTCAGTACGGCATTACTCGATTATCACCAAACGGACAAAAGAAAATGCCTTAGGGTACACCCACAGCTTCAAGTTGAGAATACGAACATTACCAGGTGAAGGGATGTTTGAAGGACTTATTGTATGCAAGAATGAAGATGGAACCATGTGCGCTTCTGAGGGTGAAGTAGACAGGATAAATTCTTACGGAAAACAAGCTGAGTGCATTACCAATAATCACAAAATGAGAAATTATTGTTACTGTGTTAAGTCGTGAATGTAAAAAAAAGGGAAAACATCGTTAGCACACTAAAAACTAACACCATGCATGCTAAAGGTTGATGAGGCAACAGGCATGCTTCCTGATTTAAAAAAATGTAGACTGGCAATTGTTATATGGGTTGAATCTGTCCATGACTGGTCTGATGCCATTAATTAAAAAAAAATGAGTGTGCAGATTTTATGTGTTGATTTCAAGTCTTTAGCTGTACTTAATTTTTTTATGAATTTTCCTGGGCAACGATTTGAACGAGTTTACGCAAGATCACACACAAAAATTTAAACACTTTCAAGAACTTTTTCCAAAAATAATAAAATTGTTGTAAGATATTTTTCAAGGACAAGACCAAAACATTTTTTCAAGGACCTTTATTAATCAAAGCTGTTCAGCTTCGAGTAGATAAAAATATATACAGAGTAGCCATCAAGTACAGGTGAAAGACGAAATCACGATGTTTCGGTTCTTACATCGGAACCATTTTCAAGTGAAGGGTTTGGAACACGTCAATTAAGAGAAAAATTAATAAAAAAAACATCAGAACAGATTGGTCATGGTTCAAAACTTTACAGGTCTTAACGATGCAACGTTCCATACTTAAATAAAATAGAAATTAAAAATAAAATAAAAAGTCGACAAAATTCGAAAGAATGTGCCGACATTCATCTCCAAACTCAACCATGTCCGCAGGTCAAATAATAAGAGAAGGAGGACGGCTAATGGTTTGTATAATGGGTCCCTACATTTTGATTGGTGGAAATGTGTTGGTGCCAACGTCATTGCATAACTTAATGTAGTCCTGTGGGTAATTGGCTGTGGGTATCAAGTGATTATGAACAAGTGGTTTGGTTAAATGAATACAAAGTGTTTCTAAGTTTTCTCGTACTTTCGAGTTTGTAATTTTAAATGAAAATTTTGTATGTCGTGATTTCGTCTTCCACCGGCACTTGCTGGCTATGCAGGGAGAGGCAATATCCTGTGTTAACGAGCCGATATCCTGCGAATGGGGGGGGGGATGAGGCTTAATGGCGCGTCGACAGCTTGGTCATTAGCGCCAACCTCAGTCACAGTGCAGTGGTCCGGGTTGCCACTGCACCACACATTACAGAGAATGGTCAATGAGAGAATAATAATGATAAAAATGCAATGCTGGGTGTTATGGGGGACGTTTAGTCGTTTACACGATAAAAAGGATTGACCTTCAATTGATATTTCAAGGTCATCCTCGTGCTTTCTTCCAAACGAGATATGATACGGCAAAAAATTAAATTACAAAGTTGAACACAAGAAGACAACATGACCAACCAAAAAAAAAAAAACAGATTCAAATTCGAATAATAAATAAAATAGTTACGATGATGTTTAAAAGCTAACTCCGAACATGCTGGCTGCACTGTAGTGAAGCCAACTTCTCGTCAGTGAAGTCAACCACAGTGCAGCCAGCATGCTCAGAGTTAGCTTTTAAACATCATTGTAATTATTTTATTTATTATCACGTTTTGAATCTGTTTTTTTTTTGTCGTTGGTCATATTGTATCACTGCGTCCAACTAATTTACTTTTTTGCCTTATTGTATCTCGTTTTTGAAGATAGCACGAGGATGACCTTGAAATATCAATTCAAGGTCATATCTTTTTTTTCTCGTGTAAATATTCCCCATCACACCCATCATTGCATTTCTACCATTATTATTCTCTCATTAGCCATTCACAGGATAACGGGCTCGTAACACTTTAGTTGCCTCACCTTGTACGTGTCACCCCATCTGTGTCTAACTATGGTAACCCACATACAGCTGGTAGCATTTCACATTAACCTGTTTGTCACACACTGGCAATGACTTAAAATAGATCCATAAATATTCATCAGTGATTTATGATTAAACTGATCTGATCATTTTCTCAAGATAGTCGAAAATGACTCTACCTGCGATCACTAGATTATGATTTCCACGCCTTTTATCACTGCAGCATTTTTTTCCGACAAAACACAGCAGTATACAAACTTTGTCATGTTTTCAAAGTTTCATAGGCATCACATAGATTAAAATCTCATTGTTAAAATTCTCATCTTTGATATTCACTTGCTTTGTGCAGCCAGTATCCATGTTTTCAAGGTAATGCCAGGATTTCTTCATTTAAACAAAATTGCTGTCTCATTTTGTTCTGTTTTAAAATGTAACTATGTTTTTTTATGTAGAAATATATTAGTAATAACAATGAAAATACACATTTTTAATACTAAAATTATTTCGTGGGTTCTGCAGTCACGATGGGTACAGAAAAGAAACAGTAATACAAGGCCTAATTTTAAACATAAGCGACGAACCAACTCATCCGAAATCATTATTTTTTATTCAACTTCCTTTTCTTTCCTTTTGATTTACGGCGGGCATTGCATTACTGTACGTGATCTGTATTCCTCATGATTTTGGAACCCACCATCAAGATTACTGGACTAGTAGATAAAGTTAGTATTTAAAAAGTATGTAGTTACATTTTTATGACTTATATTGTTCTACATACAACAACTATTTTGATTTTGAAAAACGAACAAAACGAAGCAACATTTTTACGAATAAGAACCCTTAACAATATTATTCTCCTGAACACGTGTATGCTGTCTGCACTAAAAACCAAGTGAAAGAGCGAAGATGAGAGTTTTATTAATAAGTGGCATTTTAATCTACACCAACGATATTTTAATGAACATTACAAGGTTTATTTAATGCTGATCATATTTCGTTTGGAAAATTGATGCAGGGATACAGTATAAATGTTCGTGCAAACTGGGTTTTTCATATTGATTTATCGACCACTTTGGTACACTCGTGTCGTTGTTAAAACTCACTCGTAACCTGTCTGAGAAAAATACCCCTCTTGCCATTTCGTGAACAGGAGATCTTATTAAGTAGCCAACGCAGGTCACTCAAAAGTTTAATGGGGCGTAAACTATCGTGTTCCAAAGAAACTATCGATCCTTCCGTTAGGAATAATCATGACCTATGATAATTGTACAATTACAAAACATTTTGAACCGTAATGATTAATGCCATTAATTATTTATGACTGGAATTGACAGCATTATAATCATATAAACTCAATCGGTTTTTGCGGTGCTGGAAAAAAAATATACTTTTTCATTAAAATTGTCTTGTTCCAAGTCCAAGCGTTTTCCGTGACTCGGTTACCAACCACAACTAAATTGAAGATTATTATTTAATCAATAAAAGTCTGCTGCTCGACAAAAAGGAGTCGTGCATTGATCGTGAAAAAGTTATAGCAAAGGACGTTTCAACATTCTTGCTTCTACAGCTACCATAATAAGACTCATACAGAGAAGATGGTCAAAGTTCACATGAAGCTTTCAGTTATTTTCATGTCTGTAATCGTTGTTTTAATTCCGTTGGGGTAAGTATAATTCCTTTGTAGTATTAAACAAATCAAACATTCAGCAATCATACTGGGGTCGGGGGGGGGGAGGATTGAGGCTTAATGGCTGGTGTGAAGACTGGATAAAGACTAACGCAAGGTTCACTATGATTTAAGACAGAATGATTCCTGCCCCGACTAGGAATCGAACCCTGGATCATTCCTTTAGTATCCTGGTACTCAGCTACACTCAAGGACAGGTTTCTAGCAGTCCTTGTCAAGAAAATAATTAATTCTATTACTAGAGATAAATTGAAATCACTGTGCATTTCTAATGTGCAATCGAGCTTAGGCAAAACTAAAGTAGCCATTGTATCACGTTTTTGTTATTTTTTTTCACTTGTTACCATTATTTCTCTCTAGTTTTTAGATACTTACTAGCCAAGTCGCTCGCTAATACTCGCTCATTTGACGTCGTCTCACTTCGCTCGAGGACATTTGTTGTTGCAACTCTTACGCCGCTGACAGACAATGCCACACTAAAAACGATCAGTCAAATTATCAAGCAAATGCTCAGTGCGTATGCGTTTTCATAAGGTTTTCGTTCATAAACAAACGGTAACATGTACCTACCCTTACATTTCTCTTTGTTTATCTCATTGATCACATTTACTGAGGATCACCATCAAGACGATGTTAAAATATGGGTTAGTGTTGTCAAGATTTGTCTCTAGAGAACGATACGCTGAACAATACTGAGATTTCTCATGTACCGACACTTATCAATATGACCAACTCTTTTCTTCCGTGTCTGTAGATTATTTTTTATTCATATACTATGTGTGCATAAGTAATAACAGATCGGGAACCTTGACAGGAAAAAAAAACCGGTCTCCCATTAAAATTGTGGAGGCAAAATGTGGGAGCATTGAAAGCTTGCTCACCCGGCCTTTTGCCTTAAATCCGTCACTGCACCAGAGCTGAAAATCAAGAACTACAATCCACGTCGCTTATAAACCACATTACATGGGTTTTCTTGTGTCACTTATTTTAAGAATTTTTGCTTTAATCAAACCCCACGTGCACCGATGCTGCATCCTGCGACTGGATAAAAAATAACCATAGGGACTACACCAAACACCTGGAAAACAAAAAGAGAACAAAGAAAAAGACGACAATGGAGACAGGAGTGACAAATGTGATCCGATCTCATAACAATCGATTGTGAGTGGGAAATAAAAGGCAATGAAAAGCAAAAATTGTTTACAGATCAAATTCGTAGAAAGCATTGTTAGGACAAGAAATGAAAGCAAGTTGACAATACATGACTACATATCAGGTTAACAATAGATGATACAACCTCGGCCGAAGGTTTGGTATTGTTACATAACGAGAAGTGTTAATAGAAGTAGCAAATTGCTCACAGAAATATTTAGGGTTGAAATTATTAACGTGCAACACAAGCTACTTTCTTAGTTGACAGCATTATGTTGGTCATATGCACACAAAAAATACCCTGCCTGAGAACTTTCATCTGTGCTTATGAGTTGTACAGGTAAGTAGCATAGAGCATTAGTGCAGCAAAAACAGAGCATTAAATGTGGAGATGGGGCAGAGGCTAGCACCAACTCCCACACAAACCACCTAAAAGCTTTTGGGATGCATGTGATTTACAGGTATTCCCAAGCAAATTAGAAACGAGTAACAAGTGATAGGCTTAAAATGATTGATGATAGGGTATGTTCCAGCAATTAGCGGATGTCGTTTGTGGACTGTTTAAAATTTGTAATAACTACCAGAAATGTTGTTTTACTTTAAAACGAATTCGATTTTATAGCTTAAATTAAACTTCAAAAAGACAAAACTTGAAGAGTGTGAAGAAGTACAAGTGCCTAGAGACCAATTTTAAAAAGAACAATTAGCAGAGCGAGCTGTTGACGAAATTGAGGAAGAAACTGGAAGTACGGGTACCCAACTACTGACTTAAACAAGTTGCGAGAAAACAGACAAATGGAAGGGCATCCGCCCCAGAAAGTGGGGGGGGGGGATTGAGGCTTAATGGCGCGTCGACAACTCGGTCATTAGCACCAACCTCAGTCACAGTGACCCCAGAAAGTCAAGTAGTCAAGTGCTCATTAGTTCAAGTTTAGCAGCTGGACTATAAGTTATGTAAGTGAATAATCAAGCAAATCAACTTGATGAATAAGAAATATAACAGTTAATAGAACGGAGGGTCACCAGAAGTATGGCCAAAAATAAAGACAAGAACACAACTGCTTCGGGGAGAAATACTGAATACGCTTTAGTCGCAAATCCATAGTAATACTTTGGATCAGGTGGATCTCGTGAGAAGATTATGTGACAACTGTATGTTAAAAATGTTCTGATGCAACTTGACCAAGCCAAACGTTTCCTAAACATATGCAGCTATGACTATGAAGAAACGGCCTTAGTAGTCCACAAACCCCGTGCATTGATTCTTAGTAACTACCATTAAGCAATCCATTATGAAGCTTCCGAGAAATGGAAGGAAACTTTTAATTTAATCTGTTGTAGCCACATGGCTTGTGGCACCTACTGTAGATTGCAGGTGGGTGTTCTAATTTTTTTTTAGGTTTTAAAAATTAATTTCTTTGAGCCTTAAGTCAGCCGAAGCAACTTAATGCTTGTATGGCTGAACCGGCTGAAATGAAAAGAAATTCCGTGGAAAGAAATTCGGAACAAAGCAAGACTTGCAGCAAAAGGCTATGCACAATGCTATGAAGAATCATAATTTGAAACATATAGCCCAACTGCCGGTCGATCCACAATACTACCAAGTAATTAGTAAAGGCTGACATCAGTCTTAAAACCCACATTTCGATGCTTAATTGCTCCGCCTTTTTTCAACTTTTCCCACTGATATTTGGCATGTGAGCGTTGTGGGACTTGGCCAACACGTGTATCAACTTTTATTAATTTCCGTTTTGCCACATTGGAGATCAGCACTTTAGCCGGAATCATGTCTCATTTTTTTTCTTATACGGCGGTTGAGGTGAGGATGGGCTTCTTTGGACATGGTATAGAATGGTCTCTGCAGACTAAGCCATTTGTCGTAGAAAGCTTGTTCTTAGCTCATTTGAAAGATCTACTTCCTGAGATGAACTCTTTGTAGAAATAGAAATTTCAATTGGTCGTCCCGTTCCGGAGTTACGGCCCCCCAAACGATCCGTTTGTTTTGCATTCTTTTAAACGTTTTTATGCAACAATGCCAATCAGCAAACGCCAAACGCAAGACTGAGACTGAAGATTAAGTAAATGCTGACAATGCTGGCGAGCCAACAATTCACCAGCACGTGAGAGGAAGCGTTATCCTTATTACAAATTGATTTGTAGGATTTAACGTCACTCTTCCATGTTAAAGATAAATTGTTGTTACACCCATTATTATTTTGTTATTACTCATTTGGTTTGTGACCCTGTATTACAAATAATGGGCAAACCCGCTGATAGAGAATTGCGGACAAACCAACTTCCAAAAGATACGTGTTTTCTGTACTCGTTGCAAATGCACTGAATTTTGCTCGCTTCGCTCGCTCATTCAGTGCATTTGAAACGAGTACAGAAAACCAAATTGATATGGCAAAGTATCAAGAATTAGAAAGCAAAAACGAGCTCGTTTGATGTTTAAGGTAAGGTTTAACTGATCCGAAGTCAAAACACAAAGTAACACAAACTTTCCTGTAAGGTTTCACATGCCGCAGTGTTCCTGTACTGTTTAGTCCACGTGAAACCTTACTGCTGTATTCAATCATTAGACACGTACATAAAATTAAAACCATATCCCAACTTTCAAGTTGTCGACGCGCCATTAAGCCTCAATCCCCCCCCCCCAACTTTCAAACTTATTGTAAGGCTAATACAGTGTATAATATAGACTGCACACTCGCCTACTTTCGGGGTTAAATTTTTCGTCATTATTCTAGTCAAATCTTCTTCTTTCCATTCATCCTATTGTTACATACACCACTTTTCAAGACTTTAGATTCAAGACTTCAAAACTGGTATTTCATTTTTATTTTCAACTACATATCCAAGTTTCAAGGAGTCGCTCCCTGAATTACTTAATCTGTAGGTCTGTACTAAGCACACTAAAAGTATGATTTTTACGATTTTTCAGCAAAGTCGTTTAGCCAAGTAGAATGAACCTACCAAACCTAACGTGTTTTAAAGTAAAAGCATGTGAGTACTGCAGTAAGGTTTTACGTGGTTAAACAGTACAGGAACACTGCGGTATGTGAAACCTTACAGGAAAGTTTATATGTGTTACTTTGCTGTTTTGACTTCGGTTCAGTTAAACATTACGTTAAACATCAAACGAGCTCGTTTTTGTTGTCTAATAGTTATTGACATACTTTTGGAACAATGGTCTGCAGATAAGCTGTTTTTCGACCACTTATCAGTGGACCATTGTAGCAAAAGTATGGCTATAAGTTGCTTATGACCATACCTTTTGTTCAATAATGTCTGTTTGAGCAAGAGTGTTCCCTATTGTAACAATGGTTAACAATGGTCCGTCCATTGTTGTGGATATTGCCCTCGTCTGCAGGGCAATATATGGCCCTCCTCACTAATCTTAGCCATACTTGTTCAGTGTAATGTAGGCTACAATGAAATACAAACAATTAAGTTAAATAACATAATGCTATTGACATATTTATTCCGAATGCAGACAGTTGTGTACGCTTATTTGTGCAAATGGTTTCTAAGGCGTAGGCTAGTAGGTACGAATAAGTTGTTCATTTCCAACATCTGACAAAATTTCGCTTACTTGCATCTGCATTGAATGGCTGGTTGTTTTTTTAATTTTTTATTTTTTTTATTTTTTGGTGTATTATGTCATCTGAAGCAAACTATGCTCGTATAAATAAACCGGCTGGTTTAGGTACCGTTTATACTTTTTAGTAGATGAAAGATGTCTAGGTAGGGCGGTGATCGTTGAGGGGGGAGGGGGAAATGTCCATATTACACACGAATAGATTCCACAACTGCTGAAGAAGGATGATAGTCTCTCCTACTACCTTGGCTGGCATCGAATAACTGAAGGAGAATGATATCTCTTTTTACATTTCGAGTTTTGCAGGAATTTGTATCACAGCATGCCATTATGGAAATCAACCACTAGTAGAGAGAGAAATGGGAAATGCCCACTTAGTAAAAATGCGTGTGTCTTTATTTTTCGGATATTAAGAGCGAAATCATTGTTGTTGGGTGAACGGGAAAGTTCTAATTTCCCTTTTCGGCCAAAGGAGTCATTCGGAATCGAGTAACAATGCTTCTGCGACGTAGCAACGGAGAAGCACGTCAGTAACAATACAATGGATCGGTACTAGGAATGGCGCGTAATTTAAACAATGGCCTTGTGCGAGGCTCAAACAAGCATTAAACAATTACCCTCGTGGTATCTTAAACAATTACCCTCGGCGCTGTGCGCCTTCGTCCATAATTTAAGATTGCTCTCGGTTTTCGGTAATTATCCTTTATTTTCAGGTGAGCTCCAATTAACTATTTCACGACAGTTTTATAACAATGTGTCTGCTCAAGAGATTCATGTTGACACTGCATGCATGCTACCTTGTTCATTGTTGTGGATTCCAAACTGCGTTTATCACAGTGGCAGCCAAGTTTTGCCCGATAGATCTGGGAATTTCGAATCTTTTCTCTGACGATTAGGATGAAGGGCTTAGCCATTAAGCCTGGTGACAGAGAGGCTAACAATTAACGAAGGCAAGCCTCAAGTAAGTAACAGATTTATGCAAGTGACTACTGATGAACTGTTTCAGCTTCAAAATTCAAGGCAAGGCGTCAATTCGAAACGTTCAACATCTTGGGCGTGAAATGTTTATAGGGCGTGGGATAATGAACGTAATCGCCGTTCTGGGCCTGATGGAGAGCAAGTCCGAGTGGACATTTCATTGACTGGACCGACTCTTTTAAATTATTGGTTGTGCTATTTTGTAGCAGAAGATAGACATGTCACTGGCGGGCCATACCCTCCTAATTCGTTGTACGGTCTTTGTTGCGGCGCGATTTTAAGTCGTTTCGTGATACACTAGATGAAAAAATGAAGTAGCTAACACGTGATGGGACGTTGGAACAGTACATAAACAAGCCCTCTTTTTTTCTTAAAACGAAGAAGTTTTGATTTGGAAAAAAAGTTTTAGACTGTAAGAGTAGCTAGAGTTTTAGCTTAGCTGTGCTCTTTGTTAACTGCAAGGCGCTCTTTGTTAATTGCAAGGTGTTTGCTATGCGAGGAAGAGACGAGCATTCAAATTTAATGGTGGAACCGTATTCTTTCGGGAAAGCTGAAGATAGAGTATTTGTGAAATTCACCGGACGTGGTAACAAAACTAATCAAGGAGGGCTGCATCACCATTAAGTTGCATTCAAAGAAGTTAAACAATATTGAGTGCAAGGCAGTAACACTTGTGCTTACTCCATTTTGAGAAACTACTTGCATTTGGTACCTAAGAATGGACCATTTTATAGGCGGCCATTAGTTTCCAATCATGGAAAAATTCGATTTTCTGCTTAAAAAGTTGGGAAGAATTTGTTGTCTGCGTACATGAGTCAAATTTGTGACATTGCAGGAGGAGCTAAACACACTTACCATTCAGGTAAAGTCGCTGCAGCTACCCGTTTGTTTGAAAAAAATAGAGATGATCAGCTCATTGTGCAACGTACTGGTCACCGTAGCATTGAAGGGGTACGTGTTTACAAACGATCGAGTGATCAGCTTCTAAAGTACGTCTCTTGACTTGTTGGAACTAAGTGAACTTATAAAAAATAATGAAGAAGCTAAATCTACTGGAATTGGATTAGTTGGTGCTCCTGAAGTCAAGACAACTGCAGGGCGACAATTTAAGGTAAAAGAAATGCGAGCTGACCATGGTGATGACCTATTTCCCCACGTGATACGTTGGAACAGAAACAAAAGGAATTTTACTTAAAGCCAATTGAATTCGAACTGAAGTTTGACTACTGAAAAATTAGTATTTAGCAAATGTTTGCAGTATTTTAATAAATTGTACATTAAATTAGTACGTGCTGTAAAATAAAGTGTTTTTTTTTTCGTTAATCATGTTAGTACAACGCTGTTGCGTGTGTTTCAGCTAAAGCGTTTAAAAACTTTTTTAGGTGTGTCAAAAAGTGTTTATTTTAAAACACTTGTTTGAACCGGGTAGTAAACATGTAAAATTGGGCAGGACAAGTGGGCCCAGCCCACTTCTCCTGCCCACTTATCCGGCCCACTTGTGAAGAATGCGTTAGCAACATAGAAAGCATTATTGCAACTGGGGTGATACGGGATTTAGCAGCCGACTTTACAACAGTCAAAAAGGAAAAAAAGTATGGTCATATTAATAAGTTAGTGGTACAAAGGTGGTGGTATGTCGTACATCACGATATATCACGGCCCACTTAAATGGACAACTCGATTCTTTTGTAAGAATGCAGCAGCCAGCGGTCTTCGTAGTTTGTGGAATGTAGTAGTTATTTACATCGTTTGCAACAATGCTGAGCAGGATATGCAATTTGTACTTCCGCCGAGGAAGGCAACAATGTTCCTCCGCCAATCAGCTTAGCCATCCAACCGGGAAAACTTGAATGACTCCGAAAATATTTGAGGTAGGAATTTCATCTTTTGATTTTTTTTTGTATTTCATGACCATTCAAGCTAATCAGAAAAAAATATGCGATTGTTATCGCGTCCCAAACACACACACAAAGATAACGCATAAACTCCAAATCCAGTCGATTATTCAGTCTTCATCTTAGCCTAACATAAGTTGCCTCCTATATATCTCTGTAATGTGTGGTGCAGTGGCAACCCGGACCACTGCACTGTGACTGAGGTTGGCGTTAATGACCAAGCTGTCGACGCGCCATTAAGCCTCAATCCCCCCCTCCTAGATATATACAGAAAAGTATTTGACAACTTTGCTACATTACATGCACTGCATGTATTTTTACAATTACGTTTGCAGAACAATAGTTGAGCAAGTTTATCGCTAAAATAGTGTCGTTCAGTGAAATACTGTGCTTAATAAGTTGAGTAATCATTTTTCGTAATATAGCTCTAATTACACTTTTATTTACAGTTTGGCGCAAAAAAGAGAAGAACTTTATTTGATTCTTCCTGATGACTACAAGGCTCAGGAAATACCGGTAACTCCAACCGGTAATACATTTTTACTAAATTACTTCTTTTCGACAAGTGAATTATAACAAACGTGCCAATTTGAAAACCATCAACAAGGTTTCAGAAATAGTTGTTCAACACTCAACAGTAGCAAAACAGCTTTTTTTTTTTTATCAACGTGTTATTTAATCTTTTGATTATGGTGTCCCTTTTGACATATACTATTATTACTTTCAGAGAGCTTTTGACAGGGAAGGTCCACAATATACTTAAGCCTAAGCTTGCTAATCTGGGGATTTCTGTTTCGAATAGTACCTGTGCTGTTGTTTTACATAACTGTCATCTGATTAGTTTATAATGAAAGCGGTGCACCACAAAGCTCAATTATGGGGCCTTTACTTTTTTCGATTTTTATAGTTATTAAAAAAAATAATAATACAGTAGATGGTAGATTTGTGGACCAACACAAAATCGGCCGCAATCTTTGACAATTGGAATGACTGTGCCGAAGCTCAGACAGCCATGTTTGCCATGCTCAGAAATGGAGTTCACTTTGTCAGATCCCAATTAACATTGACAAATTGTGTACATTGACTTTGCCAATCTTTGGTTAAATATTTCCAGAATTCTCTAGTTAAAGCTGCAACCCAATCTGGAAGTCTACGTTGATTTTCTTGCCGTGCTGAAAATATTACTGCAACAACTAACACGATTCTTTGTTGTTAAATCGTACTAGCTGTAGTCGCAAAGTTCAGGTTTATTTAAAATTGTCGTAAACCAACTGTGAGGCCTTTTTCTTGAATTTGGTGTTCCATTTTTTGTCATCTCTTCACACTAATCATAATAAAAGCAATTGAAAATGCACAAAGGCATGCTACAAAGAAAATTGCAACTTTAAAACACTTATCTACAATGAGCGACTCAAAGTACTCAAGTTACCTTCACTTATACGGCGTAGGTAAAGGCGTGAACTCGTTTGTATGTTTTGTATTATCCATGGTTTTGACTTTGTCTTTAAAAACTGTTCTTTAAATTTTTTTTCTTGTGGTTATAATTAGGGCATCCAATTCCGAGACATATTTGGAATACCGAGATTTCGGGATTTATTTTTATTATTTTCTGTGGCTAAAAATACTACATGAAAGAAAGCTTGCGTTCCATAACTTCATTGTTTAAATTGCTCACAAGATGAAAACTTATGTTAGCACAGATAGTTAGTAGCATGTTCATTGTTTATTTGAAATGATATGTTTTTTTTCTTCAAAATTTAAACCAATGAAAGTATTTTTAATTTTTTATTTTTTAATCTAGTTGTGATACGTTTTTCACTCTGTATACTGTTTTATAGTTATTGGAACCCGTCAACTACACATCCATGAGCACCTGAATAAAAATATGGGCCACGTTGGAAAATGTACTCATGTAGGAAGTAGGCCTAAACACCAGACAGTGATGGTAACTCATCTCCTTCACTCTTCACGCATGGTTAATTCCAGCGTGCTGCTCACGTGTATGCAGTATAGGATGTTGATTTTACAACGTGTTTCGTAAGACTATACGATTATCCTACTAAACTACTGAACTGTTCCCGAATTAAACAAGCTGTTGACGCGCCATTATGCCTCAACCCCCCCCCCTCCAAATTAAACCAGTGCCATGGCTGGCGACGGACTGGGAAGAAAGATGAAATGGATTCTGTGCAGGCGTTAACAATTTAAAACCAAAGATCATTTAGCAAAAATTGATTAAGCGTTAAAATACAAATCGCATAAACCTTAAAAACACTTTGTGCTCCAAAGGAACAGATGTGCAATAATAAGACCTGTACGGCATCAGCGTCGCACTGATACGTGTAAGAGAATCTCCAGCCTGCCTAAAGACAAACTGGCGCTTCTTTATACATATTCGTGCGACGTCCATGGCTTGCACGTTTTTCTTTTGTGTATTGTCCTTTAGACCATCAAATTTTATTATGGAGTTCATCAGTATTTGTATGCTTAAGCATTTTTACTAATAATGCCCGTTTTTTAGTCTTCTGTACGCCGTAACTGGCGAGAAGACTATTGCAACGACTTTGTCCGTCCGTCACTTTTTTCAACTTCGCAACAGTACCAGATATTGACGACCATTGTTTACAACGTTCATTGTTTAATAGACTGCTTCGACGCGTCCATTGTTTACAACGTCCATTGTTTAATAGACTGCTTCGACGTAACTAAATTAAATAACAGCAGTTGTAGTGCATGATAGAGGTGTGCGCCTCAACAATGGAAGTGGAGGAACTGTACAGAAGACCGGTGCGACTAGGCAGTCGCTGTAGCCGCTTGTTTTGTAGTATCCCAACAAGAAAAACAACACAAGAATATTGTAATCATCTTAAAATAACTGTAACGTCCGTTAATACTTACGTTTTTTATTTACAAAACTTGAAGAAAAATCGGTTTACTGGTTCCATATTTACGTGCGAGCAAAATTCCCAACAAGAACGACAACAAGAACCTAGTCACATTAAAACAGCGTTCGAAAGGCCCAGGCCCCTGTTAATGCCTACATTTTAAGCTATAAAAATTGAAAATCGTTTCATTGGTCTATTTTTAGATGGGGCAAAATTTCTCCAACAAGAATTGCAACGACAAGGGTATTATAGTCACATTAAAAAAGCATTGAATATGCCCTGGGCCTTGTTCATACCTCCGTGTTTAGCTATAAAGGTTAAAAGCACCCAACACATTGTCGGCCAGGAGGCCAAAGCAACGAAACAACACTGGCTGGAGCAACAGAGGACGTTTGCGTGCAGTGGCTGCTTTTTGTGAGGCGACGGGACGTTTTCGTGTCGGCAGTTGTGTTAGGGTCGCTGCTACACTGGAGGTTACCACTTATTATACATTTTGGTGTTGTTGTAGTGTGTATAGGATAGATGGCCTGCAAAAGGCTACCGTCCTTAAATAAACTTAACCTAACCTAACCTAAGCATCGAAACAATGAACACAAAGTTGCATTGCCTGCCAGAATCATCCTGCACGGCCCAACCCCAAAACACCATTTCCTCCACATAGTAGGAAACCGTGAAAAAAAAAACTGCAAGCACAAGTTTGACATTAAATACAATAATACTGGCACTAAGTCAAAAAAAGTTAAAACTGAAAGGTGTTGACATTTAACACGAGGCCTTGTCAAAACCGAGACAACAGCCCATAAAATTAGAGATATACAACTCCTACACCGAAAAGAGTAACATCAACGCGATCGCGAAAAAAATTACGAAATATGCACTTCACTACTGTCGCGCCCTAGCAATAAATGCGGCAAATACTGCGACAAATTGTCATGAATTTCCTGACGTCACTCCTTCTGAAAGATCAATAACGTTGTTCTAGGTGTAAACACAAATGAATGTGAAGCAACACGTAGGTAATTAGATTTGAATTTATTTAGTGAGTCTTTACTTCTTAGCCGCAGCGTTTTTGTTATTAACATTTGCTGAGCCTTCCATTATACTTTTTCCTTATCAGGTGGCCCTACTTTCTTCATACGAGTGGATTTAGAAATATGGTCCATAACCGAGATTAATCTAGTAAAACAGGTAACAGAATTTGCTTTATGCTTTGGTAAAGTGCTAATATAAGATAATAAGCATAGGCAAAAAGTGAGGCATTTTTTGAAATGAGCTCTAAAAGCGAGACCTGGAAAAAAAAACACAGCTGGTACTGACATTCAGCAATAAAATCTGAAAAACGTCACACTGTATAAAAATTACATTGTATGTATTAAATCGTGTAAGTATTAATTTTCGACCCTTCGTTAATATTTTAAATCTGGAAAAAAGCATCTTCAAATTTGGGGGGGGGGATTTGCTACAGGATTTTATTGCAGTGTTTGTTCCCTGCTTTTATTGTGTACTCATACGCCAAATAAGAGGTCTACCCTTCCCACTTTTAATCATACGCAGATGGTAGTATTAAAAAATTCCAGATTTACACAGTCTGCAAAGCTATTAGATCTCGCATCTAATTGGCTCGTAGGATAAGCCTCTAACAACTTGTCTATGAATTATTCACTTCACTTGGATTCCAAGGGAACCATCATGAGCTGGTCCTAATGCCAGCAGTGAGACGAACGCAAAGTACTATCGCATTTGGATAACTCGGGAATCAGTCTTTACAACTGATCGAAAAACGTGGGACATTTTGATCAATGATGCACACTGAATTGAGGTAGGAATCCCAATTGATGGTAAAAATTCTACTTCTAGCATCAGAACACTGTAATGTAAGCCAAATTAAAAAATGGATGCCAACTTAAAAAAAAAATCTGTACTATATCAACCATTTTAACGAATTTGTAACAATTGTGTATTATAGTATAATATTTATTAAACGGGACGGAAAGCCAATGGGCTCGAAATTGGTTAACTAAATACAGATGCAAACCTATTTACGTTGCCTTTTGGACTTAT
>JAHWFP010234880.1:0-45762 GCA_023313725.1 Lithobius niger | reverse complement strand
GGAAGATGGAAACGACGACGAAAACCATCAAGATGGCAACAATCAACAAGGAAGTGCCGGACGGTAAGTGGCCGCCGACACCAATAACATTCAGGAGGGTCAACCCCCCGCAAAACGAAACAGTGAGTAAGTCGAGTGTCACCAATGCGCAAACGGGCCAACACCACCTCCTCACGGCGACTGCGGCGACACGCCGAGTGCCATTCCTCAACAGTGCCTTTAATAGCTCGTAATTTATTGCCATCCTGTCCATCCCACGAGGCTGTGCGTGCGGCTAGGCTTTGCTAAGAGCAAATTGTTGGTCGAGGGGCAACAATATGTCAATTTCAACTCTTTAAGGCAAAACTTAACAGTTTCAACTTTTGGCTAAAGACTTGACACACTCCCCCTTTTCATTGTAGCGATGGTTCTTATCTTCGTGTTTGGTGTGGGACTTTGCCGTATAATGTAAGATTCTAATTACATATAATTTCCACGCATTTACCATGTTAATTTTAAATATCACAATCCCCCCAAAAAATTAATAAGCTTACAAATACTTGCGCTTATGAATCAAATATTGGCTGTAATATTCGTATAACCCTAATTCTAAAGGTATTTTCCTTATCTTGCTTGCATTGTTTCAGATAATACGAGTGGGATTACTCCTAATTTAGTCGGCTTACTTGTGAAGATTCGATGTCCCTTACAACCGCTACTACAATGTCGTGAAATAATTGGTGTAAGTATTATTTCACTGAAAACAATCAGATGGTTAACAACAATCAGGTATACGTAACATAGACAACTACATTTTAATATTTTAAAATTCGGGTTCAGATCGAGAGTTGGCCAGTACATGCAGACAGTCACACCTTCTGTAGATTAAACTTCATTTTGAAAATTTTAGACAATGTGAGAATTTTTCATGAGAAATTTTGAGACTGTAGATCACAATTAGAAAATTTGTAACTTGGAAGATTATTTTCCCCATACACAATGACGCGTATCCTACTTTTACCAGTGCGGTCATATGTATACATGGTGCAACCCTGGATTTAATTTCCATGTCCATTATCACATCGTGTAGAAAGGTTTCTCCAAAGGCCACTCCATCACACTCAGTCGAAGCAACAATGGCACGAGTTTCGATCATTTCATCACTCAATTTTGTTTACATCCAGCACAACACACTTACACGTATCTCAGAATTAATTTTGTTGAATTAGATCAGGGCCTTTGCTTAAATTATAGTAGGAACTTGTTGCCATCCTCCACTTGTTTGTGATCTAGAATTTTTTCTAGAACTTATTTTTCAAGAACTTGTCTAGAAATGTTTCTATAATTCTGTTTGACGACTTGAAAGATTTCCTGAGTTGTGGAGAAACACGTGCAAAATACAAGTGTCCAGACTGACAGTGGGTCTCATCACATAAAATATGCAATTTTCTACCTTTTTGCTGACCCTTGTGTCTTTTGTAAATTACTAGAAACCTAACCTGTAGCAAATTCAAAAACATATTTTTATTTGTTTTTAGTTTTTAATTGATTTCTGGTTTTATTGGTTTTCTCCAACCTTTATACATAAAAGTGCTTTATTTTGTTATAATAATAATAATAATAATAATAATAATAATAATAATAATAATAATAGAGGTTTAACACACCAAAATGGTAAGTGTTTTGGGAAACAGGAGGGAAGAAATGCCACTTACCCCGGTCCGACGTTAAAAAAAGCAAGAAAATTTAAGAAATCTTTTTTCTTTTTTTTCTTTTTTTTTAAATGTTCCCTTCCTCCGAAACTTTCTCACCAGCCCAATTACGGGAGTGGGGACATAAATCCGGTCTCTTAAGGAAGCGCCTCAGGTCAACCTCCTCAAGCCCAGGGACGGAGCTGATACAACCGACTCTGGTAGATAGTTCCAGGGCTCGATTACCCTCACTGCAAAGAAGGATCTGCGAATCTCCAACCGAGCAGGGGGGTTTGGTGAGCTTGAAACAGTGGCCACGAGTGCACATGTTCGTTGACAAGTTAAAAAATGGGATGTCAATTAAAAGAAAACCACGAACCATTTTAAAGGTCAGGATTAAATCTGCTTTCAGGCGACGGAGCTCGAGGGAATCAAGTCGGACCTTCCCTAGACGCAAAGCGTAAGGAAGGTGGGGGGGGGGGGATTGAGGCTTAATGGCGCGTCGATAACTTGGTCATTAGCGCCAACCTCAGTCACAGTGCAGTCGTCCGGGTTGCCACTGCACCACACATTACAGAGATGTTATTCAAACCCCTAATCTAAATCGTGTCATACATCTGTACCTCCGGCAAAAATTGAAAAACACCGGACAGGAGGACAGACTTATCGCCCAACTGACGCGCAATGTCATGCGGAAGATGGAACCGACGACGAACACCATCAAGATGGCGACAATCAACAAGTAAGTGCCGGACCGTAAGTGGCCGTCGACACCAAGAACATTCAGGAGGGTCAACCCCCCGCAAAAGGAAACAGTGAGTAAGCCGGGTGTGACCAATTCGCAAACGGGCCAACACAACCTCCTCACGGCGACTGCGGCGACACGCCGAGTGCCACTCCTCGACAGTGCCTTTAATGGCCCGTAACTTATTACCGTCCTGTCTGTCCCACAAGGTTTGCCAAAAAGCGTGTAACCTCAGACGCAGAGTTGGAAAGGCATCTGAGGGAACAAGGCTGAGATCCCTACCGAGAGGGCCAGAAAGGGCCCCTTTCGCAGCAGAATCAGCTTGTTCATTCCCTGAAGGTGTGAAAGGCCCGGCAGGGTTTTGGTAAATCTCCGCTGGACAGATTCCACATGATCAATGTCACGAAGGAGGTAAGGGGACCAGACCTGGAAAGCATACTCAAGCAGTAGGCGCACATACACCTTGAATGCCCAAATCCTAATCTTCATGTCTCCAGAAGTGAATACACGTTCGATGATGTGTAAGCGATTGTAGGCGCTATTTACAATCCTCTCGCAGTGGTCGGATGGTTAAAGGTTAGATGAAAACCAAACTCCGAGAGTTTTTACCGTGGTATCATTTGGTAGGGCATGATGAGCATATTTATTATTTATTTTTCTTTTGTTATTCCCATAATCGGTTAATCAGTTTCTGTTATAGCATCACTTTGCATCCACGTTTGCCTTTAAGAATATTTCTATCAGTTCAAGTGTTATTTTATATTTATGTTTATCCTTAAAGAGGTTCGTTTTTCTATGAGAATTTTTTTTTTGGGGGTGGGATTGAGGCTTAATGGCGATTTTTTTGGGGTTCAACAGCTAGCACAACTGTCTCATATGTCAAATGTCCTGGGTTTAATCTTTTTCCGAATTACCCCTGCACCTCCGCTGTGGCTTTTGGAAGTGAAATGCACTGGTGCTCGCGGCGATTGTGGCACGTAAAAGATCCTAAATATTTCCTAGCAAAATTGTCTCTCTCCTTCCCGAGATAACCTTATCATTTGTAAAGGACGTAAATTTACCTTTTTTGTCAGTCGAACCGTAATTTTACATTCCTGTACGCATTACAGGATTTTCTACGTACTCAGAAAATATTTACCTAATGTTTAATAGAGAATTGTCAGCTGTGACAGGGGCAATTAATAAAAAAGAGAGTCTGACTATTTCCAGTTGCACAACACTGTAATAAAAATGGACTAGTCCGTCTAGAATGGAGAAAGTTAGACGTAGATCTTCTTATAATCGTCTCAGTAAACGATGCTAACCCCAAACGTTTTA
Source organism: Lithobius niger (assembly GCA_023313725.1). Taxonomy (NCBI): domain Eukaryota; kingdom Metazoa; phylum Arthropoda; class Chilopoda; order Lithobiomorpha; family Lithobiidae; genus Lithobius; species Lithobius niger. The sequence continues at coordinate 42,030 of JAHWFP010234880.1, read as the reverse complement.
ACCCTTTAATGCATGAATTAATTTCTGATACTTTTTTTAAGGACCATATGATAGTTGGGTCAGTCGGGGGATTCGAACCAGCATTAGCAGGGTTTGGAGACGAGAACGCTGACCACTAGGCTGTTGCTGCTCGCTTTTCTCGGGGTCCCCGGGGACACCTCACAAAGCTTGCAGTGCGAGTTGGGACTTACTTTTTTCGCGTTTAGTCAGCTGTTACCTGCAGGCAACTGTATCAACATGGGGTTAACAGCTGTTTGTATGGAACGTTATAGTAACCGGGAAGAAATTTTGTAAACGTTCTTTGGACCGATTCAACTGTTTTAATATCTTTCACTAAAGGCGGAGACCAGACCTGACTGGCACAAATCGAATATTTTGTTGCACAGATCGTACGTCCTAATATCAAAATTCTTGATTTAATTACAGGTATCGGTGCAAAGTTCAAACAGTCACACAGATCCGAGGAGAGGTTATATTGTAGTAAGTGGCCTAAGGATGCGTGGAATACTGTCAGTGAAAGATGTAAGTCGGCCACTTATATTACGAATTATATGTAGTTTTATTATTTTGAATTCTTTGAAACATTTAATTAATTACCTTAGAAAAATAAATAGAGCATGACTCTCGTTAAGAAGTTCCGAGAGGTCCTTTTTTCCTCTACAAGTTTGTTTACGTAGATGAGTTTCACAGTGTAACTTGTGGCATGTAATTGCACGTTAAACTGTGAAAATCTGCCGAGATTATGACATTGCAATTAAACTTCTTTATTGTATAAGTAAGGAAACCATGCCATTAGGTTTAGCTTACATTAGTAACCTGCAGACACTTGTACCTTTGTAAAAGATGAAGTTGTTACTTTCAGTTCAAATTCGTCGACAGACGCCGCAGTCCTTGTGTCGATAATAAGATTCATTCTTCTTGTTATGAAAACTGTCTACGGAAGAAATATGAAAGCAAGTTTGATTGCCGGTATGTGCTTCACTCTTATTGGGCATAATGTATTCATAATTGTCTACCACCATTCCTAGAAAGAATCCAACATAATCACCGAAGGGCAGAAATAATGTCTGCCTTTAGTTTTGTACATTCATCTGTGTAGTGTTATAGTGTATAATACATTTATCTGTGGTGTGACGATTACCCAAAAATGAGGGATCTTGCTTATTACTAAACGCATGCAGGATGCTGCACAAGCAAACCATACGGGAAACATAATTTCTTAAAGCAGATTCCCATACTCGTGCTTACATGTATATCTATGCTTGCGTTGGATCGTCGGCATGGACCACGTAGAAATAAGCGTAGAAATAAGTGAGAGTGTGAGAGTCCGGTTTAAGGTGGCAAAATTAAAAAAAAAAAAGTATTTTTGTTATTTTAGTGGAAAAAAAACAGCAAGTGATGTGCGTGACGCTGTAAATCCGTCATGGCGTCTGGTCTTCGCGCAGCAATATCTGCCGATCACGGTGAATAATGTGTGTGATGCAAAATTATAATATTAGGCGATAACATGTGTATAAAACTACGTGGTAAGAATTAAACGTTCAGTTTTAGATATTTTAGCTGGTGATCGCCGGCCGATCGCTTTCGATCAGCCTTGCTCTATTGCTGGATTTGCATTTGTTTACCCGTTTTGCCCACTAATTTGTCTATCCTTCCTCGGGTTGTTTATTACTTTGAAGCCAGTTACTTGTCAGCTCTTTGTTCAAACACACAATAGGATTTTTTGATTACAATAATCAAAACACTCAAGTTTGATTATTGAGTGGGCTCGTTTGTTGCTGGATCAAGTGTTACGCTATTGGCTGACGTTGTTGGATCTAACGTCAGCCAATAGCGTCAGTCATTCCCACTTCAACAGATCAACGCTGAAGCAAAGTATCTACGTAACAAAGTATGTAAACATAAACATAAGCATAAAGTTGTGCTCTCATGTTTTAAACTTATACATAAACACATAAACGTATACATAAACGTATACACTCATGCTGAGGCTTATGTAAGGACCGCTAGCGTGGTCCTCTATGCTGCTGATAGACATTTACACACCAACACGAACAGTCAATTATCAAACAAATTTAGTGCGCGTTTTTCGTAACGTTTCAGTTCATAAAAAAACGGTAACTCGTGCCTACTTTTGCATTTTTGTTTTATCTCATTGTTTATCTCTTTGTTTATCTCTTTGTTTATCTCTGTGTTTATATCTTTGTTTATCTCTGTGTTTGACTCTTTGTTTATATCATTGTTTATGTCTTTGTTTATCTCTTTGTTTACCTCTGTGTTTATCTCTTTGTTTATTTCATTGTTTATCTCTTTGTTTATCTCATTGTTTATCTCTTTGTTTATCTCTGTATTTATCTCTTTGTTTAGCTTTGTGTTTGACTCTCTGTTTATCTCTGTGTTTATCTCTTTGTTTATCTTTGTTTTTGACTCTTTGTTTATCTCATTGTTTATCTCTTTGTTTATCTCTGCGTTTGACACTTTGTTTAGCTATTTCGCCACATTTCCTAAGAATACACCAATAATGACAATGCGGGTCAGTGCTCCTCGTGATTTATCTCTAGACAACATTACTCTCAACAATACTGAGATTTATTATCTCCATCAAATATCAGTCAGACCAAACTTGTACTTTTCATGTTGGTAATTATTGCCGCTAATTTTGCAACCTGATTTTTGTACCAGGCACCGACACCTCGCTTATGCGGGTTTTCTTTTTTTAACTTTTTAAAAGAATTTTTACCTTACGTCCTGCTCTGTATGCAACAGCGTCTTTGTGCATTCATTCAATTATGTCTTCCATTTTTCTGTCCTCCTCACTATGCTCTCTGGATCTCCCCTCTCTCCCACCCTATACATGGGTTTTCTTGCTACACTTATTTCACAATTTTTACTTAACGTCCTCCTCTGTATGACTTAGTGTTTTGTGCTTTCATTCCATTAGCCCCATTTGTCCATTATCCTCACTTTGCTCTCTATAACAGCGGACGTTGGAACGATCAAGGAATTTTTTCACAGAACTAATAATAATAACATGCTACCTTGTTTCAGATTACCAAATTTTCCTCGAACGATTCGCAAGCCTCCATGCCGTACGAATGCCACAGAAATACTGTCACAGTCCTTGGTGCTGATTCTTCAGGCGAATGCTGCCACATGCGGGTGTACTCGTAGCTGCCGTATTATCCAACATAATTTCGGTGGTGCTACCGAAGGGAATGATGGCACTGATACTGACTGTATTATGATCAATAGCGAGGATTTCATTACTGAAATTAAAGAGCGATTGGCTTTTGGTTTTCTGGAATTATTGTGCGAAATAGGAGGAAACTTAGGACTGAATTTAGGCTTGTCATTGTTGTCCGCTTTTCAGATTGTCTTTGTGGTCGTAAAGAGGTCCCGCATAAAGACAAAATACCAGCCACTGGACCCAATTTATGCAAAAGTCTGTAAAACACTTCAAAAATTTGACAAAATAAGAAGGCCGTCTCCAGTACCACTGCTGACAGGTATTCTGTTTACAGGGTGTGCTTTTGCAAGCTGCGTTTTTATTTACGTTAGAGTTTTATATTGGTTATCTGAACCATCAAGGATGCTAGTTACTGCTACAGAAGAAAATGTTGTACTTTTTCCCACCATAACTATCTGTGGCGATTCTCCAAGAATAGGGACAGCAAAGAAGAAGATTGCGAAAAAAACAAGCGACAAGAATTGTGAAAAATCAGACATGTCGTTGCTGGATACAATGCCAAGATTTAACTATGACACCAATTTAGTGTGGCAGGCTTCGTCATTAATTGACAAATTCTTAAGTGATGAACAAGTAGCAAGGGTGAGTTCACCTATATTATTCTACACAATTTTAATAAAGACATTGTGGCATAAGGCTATCCCTGTGGTTTAGTGATGGTATGCAACCCTCTCGAATGTGAAGCCAGTAGGAGTCGTCTCTTAGCCATTGGACCTTACAAAGCACTCGCCAGTTCAAAATTTCTACTTGCCACATACCAACGACATCTTGCGCGATGCATGTTTTTTCTAATTCATGCATTTACGAAATTGTAAAATTCTCTTTAACCCCAGTATTAATGAAGATAAAGCAGTTACATAGCCGTTATAAATCGGAGTATAACACCGCATACCATTCTCCTCACCCGTTTTGAAGCTCTCAGTCCTCTTATAACAATACAACACGACGGCATCGCAACAATGACCGAGGACGAGGAGATCCAAGATTGAGGGCTGGGATCATGGACCCCGGCACCACGTGGATCCCAACCCCCGTTTGCGTTAAATGAAAAGTGGAAGAAAACAAACAAATTTAATAAATTTACTGAAACCAATAAAAAAACATAACAGATAGAAAAAAAAAACTACGTTCAACAATTCACGTTACTCACAACATTGCAACCGCTGCTTTGCAAACGTTGGTTTCCGTTAAATGACAAAAAGGAATAATGCAACCGAATATAATCAATTAATTGGTACAAAAAACCGTTCAAGAATTCATGTTAGTTACAACATTGCAACCGCTTTCAAAATTAAACGTTGCTCTTTTCGTTGCGTCTTAAACGAACATTCTACACAAACTTTCTTCTGGCTAAACGCAACAATGTATTCCACTCGTGCTCACTTGCTCTCAACAATGTGCGTCGGACTGATAGCTTCAAATCGGATGAGAAGAAGGATATCGCTCGTTTGAGGTAACGAAAACAAAAACAAGTCCATTCTACGTTTAATTCATAACAGTCACCTCATTAATACATTAATGGAACTGCTTAATGGGTAAAAAAAAGTCGAATACTCCCATTATAGTAATTTTAAAATACACTAAACCAATTTTAAATGTCCCAAAATTCATAAATGGGCACAAATCCCCCTCCAAACTTATTTAAAAACATATGGGGCATTCTTCCGTGCAACAAAAATGATTCGGCCCAGAGTATTTTGAGGTATTTGCTACGTTCATGTTTAAGGTGTAAGCAAAAGCATGACAACGACAAACCTTATCTTAAATAGCGAAAAAAACATGTCACACAATTTCTTCCAATATTGAAATTGCTACTCTAAACACCGATTGTTTAGATAATTCTGGTCCTTTTTGGTATAGGGCTAATGCTTTCATTCATGAACAAACGAATGACTGGTCTTGAGACACCGAAAATAATATAAACGTCTTCCTTGGTTCAAATTAAAGATCTTCGTCATCAAAAGCACAAGAAGCTGTCGTTTCAGTTTCACCATCGACATTGGGTCCATCATCAGTGTTGGTGTAACCAGGGAAGCCAGCACAATACGTTTAGTACTAGAACGGATGAATTAAATTGAAAGACTTAAACTCTACAAGACTCTAGCAAGCAATAATATCCTACAACTAAACCAGAAATTGAACTCAATAAATTCAAAATGGCTACGCCACCTGCAAGCCGTGGGTTTAGTGTGGAACAAGGAAGCAGACCAGAGAACTTAAACAGGACAGGAGACTAGGGCCAGAAGAAATAATTTATATAAAACGACAAGAACATTAAAACCATTTGGCTGGGGAGGGGGGGGGGTTGGAGGACACAGACAAGCAAGGACTGGATAAGAAGGGGTGGGGAGAGATGCGACAGAAGGGATAAACATATCATGTCATGGAATAAGTTGGGTTAACGTGAAGAGATGAAAAGCTTTGGATGTTTGAGATAGACAGAACTTATGCCACATTCATACGGTTCTTGTCGTGGATTCCTAACAATGATGATAGCATTTCTTTTGCTGAACGATTCAAGCCATTGATCATTGCCAGAACCCACTAGTAAGTTTTCGTAACCATCAAGCGAGTTCTGCAGGCAAAGGAAATGGCCATGTTCCAAAGCTGTTCGTGCAGATTTCACGTAAATTCCGTGATATTTTAATAGGGAAAAACAGTGAAATAAGTAACGAATCTCAATGTTCATATTTATATCAAATGTTGTAACATTATAGCTGACTCTGCTTAGAAATTTTGAATGTTGGTTGTATTGGCGAAATTTATGCGACTTTCAGCTAGTAATTCATCGAAGTAATTCATTAATCACGGCACGTGACATCTAGTGGCGTTGCTACGACAACAGTTTGTTCAACCAAATTAGCGACCGAAGACTGAATTAGATCATGGAAGTCGCCTTTTTTATGCTCAAAACGTGAAATAATTTGGACAAATAAAAAGTGACTTAATTGGCGATGACCGTATCCCTATTTTCTAGATAAATCCACGAAAGCCACCCAATTAAGTCACCTATATACAGCATGGGTTACCTTGATATAGAGTCACACAACGAATAATCAACGTACTACAAATAATCACTTAGGTGTACTTGTTGATCTTCGGATACTACAAACCAGCTTCAGTGCGAGATGCGTGCCAGGAATACAATGAATCGAACACAAGAATGCAGCCATGACGCAAACCATATGCGATTTGTATAAGCAGCATACCAACGCCACTGGATGTACTTTGTCTTATTGCAAATCCGTACGTCCTGTTGTGGAAGTTAATATGTATTGCAGTTTTTGCACCGTTATATTTTTGCAAGGGTTCCTGCAATTTTTTTTGTGGACTTTCAGAACATAAGTTTTTTTTTATAGTATTCGTATCATATAGTATTCTTATCAGGTATATTCCACGCTGTACAGGTAAACAGTCTGCATTGATATTATCAAGAATTTATAGGGTTTGAAGGAGAATTTGTAACTCTAAGAAGTCCCTATTGAAACACGCTAGATCGGTCCCCATTAGTTCAGTCCGAGTTTTCAGAGGGCGCCACGTGTTCCATCTGATATTTTTTACACATTTTTCAGCCCAAATCTAAAGTAAACTAAATTACAACTAAGCTAGGCTAAATAATAATTAAAATCAAGCTAGTTTCGTTTGGTTTAGATTCATTTTAGGCTGAAAACTGAATAGAAATACCCACATAAAACACATGGCGCCCTCTATAAACTAAGGCTGAACTAATACGACCGTATCCAAGGCGTGTCAGTATGGGTCTCAGTCACAAATTCTCCTCTCCAACCCTATAAATTCTTGATATTATGAATGCCGTGATAAAACATCAATGCCTTAATATACACGGTCTCTACTTTATTTTCAGATGTCCGACGTTTCTGCTAATATACCAGCAGTGAAGGGAAACGCAAGTTCGGTACTACTACCTGGTGGAAACTGTACTGCCTTTACCATTGGTTTGTTTTAACTGTTTTATCCTTATTTTTCAAAGATATTCTTAAACTGTGTGTTTAAAGCTGTTTGTTTGCTTCTCCTTATTACTTAACATATCTTTATTTTAATTAAGAGTTAGTCAACAAGTCATTGCTAAGATAATGATATATTACATAACGCAAGATTTGATTTGATTTGCTGATTCATGGAGCTCCAACCTACAAAAATTTTCAGAACCGCCAGTATTACTATAATAACACAAACTATTAAAATTACAAACGAACAAGAGACTTTATCTGACGCATCACAAAAAGGGACCACTTCCTACACGTGCCCAATACCATTATCAACCTTTATGAGCAAGTAAAAAAAAAAAATAGGTAACAATAAGGAAATCATACAAAGTGCAACAATGATATTAAACATTGCCTCAACAGGTCGTCATTTCTGTTATTACATTATAATTGAATATAAAAAAAAACATTAGAGCTCGTATCCCCATACTCACAGCTGTGAAGGTACAGGAATAAAAACGGATTAGAGTTCACTCGAACGCAACGAACTATAATTTGAACTCCAATTCCAGGGAACAAGGAATGGTTTTATTCATTGGTTATGTCAGACGTCTGTTTGTACTTGTTTTAGATTTTCGTTGTGTTTCATGTGAGTGTGTATGTTGTATTTTGTGTACATATTTTTATTTGTGTGAAGTATCCAACCGTTTTCTTTGGTTGATTATCGATATACATGAATACGTGTGTATAGAGACTGGCATGTCAGAATTCTTGTTCCCTGGAATTGGCCTCATGGAGGAAGCATAGAGGGGCACATGGAGCCTGGGGGTTAGCCCTATGGGGTTCCATAGATAAGTCGATTTATACTGCTAAGAATAACTTGTGTGCTGCTCTGCGTGCTTTTCGTGTGATAGCAAGAATTGTAGGTCATCAATGGTTCATGGAGGGAACGTTGGGGGGTCGCATAGGGCCTTGGTGGGTGTTTTATGGGGCTCCATACCTCGTACCATTTGCACTGATTAGAATGACTTGTGTATAAAATTCATTGCTTTTAGCTGGAACTGCAATAAGTTGTTGGGCAAGCCTCAGGGAGAGAACACAAGGGTTACTTGTAAACCTTGGGTGGTATTTTATTGAGGTTTACTGGCTGGTTCGAATTGTACTGCTAAGAAAGTCTTGTGCGCCAAATGTCATTCTTTTAGCACTAACTGCAAGAATTTGTTGGTCAGGCCTCAGCAATGAACGGGGGGTACGAGGAACAGAGGGGTGCTGGGGGCCTTGGTGGTATCTCGAGGGATTTCCATAGCTGTTCGCTCTGTACTGCAAGAGAATGACTCCCATACCAAAGTTCATGCTTTTAGCCTGACATGCAATAACGTGTTGGTTAAGCCTCAGGGAAGGGCACAGGGGACACTCGGTGGGGTGGCCTAGCGGATGTTTCAGCATTAATTTGTAGGTCATGAGCTTCTTGGGCTGTGAGGAGACACAAGAGGGTTAAATGGTGGCCTTGTGGGTATCTCAAAGGGGTTTAATAGCAAGTTCGATTTGTACTTCTAAGAATGACTTGTGTGCCAAAATGCATGCTTTTATCTCGATGTGCATGATATTGTTACTTAACTGTTGTACTAGTGAGGGCACAAGATCTTAGAATAACATCTACAACAACAATACAATGTTCATGCTGTGGAATCCAAATTATTACATTGTTTGTGTTCATTAAAATTCTTAACGCAGTGAATTCGTTATGACACATCTCCAAATAACGAATATCTTTGGACTGTTTCATTGTAAATTTTGCGGGAAACTACAGAGTTTCAAAGTTATATGTTTTCGCAACAAGAATGACATCAACAACAACACTGTAGTTACATTAAAATAGCCCTGCCTCCCGTTAATACCTACATTTTAAGCTTAAAAAATTGAAAATCGGTTCATTGGTTCGATATCTAGGTGAAAGCGAAATTTCCCCCAACAACAATAACGAGAAGAACAACAACAATATTGTAGTAACTTAAAAATAGCAATCAAAGACTCTAGGATTTATCCATACCTAAGTTTTAAGGTATAAAACTTGAAAATCGGTTCATTGGTTCGGTCTCCCGATGAGGGCAAAGAGTCCCAACAACAACAAAAACAAAAGGCCGTGCTGTGGACGCAAAACGGATCGATCGGTTGCATTAAAATTGTTAATGCAGTGAAATAGTTGCTCCAAACACCTAATTTCATTGGGGTATATCAAATATGGGGGAAACTACTGGGTTACAAAGTATGATGATTTACATAGAAGCGTATGCTACGGCTCACATAAAGACCGCTATCACAGTCCTTGCTATCCCCCAAAAAATCAGTGAAACAAGAGAAACTCATGTAATGCACGACCAGACGTCTTATTCGTTTCGTTGCCTTTCAAAAGCAATCATGATAAAAAAAAATTGCTTAACATTTTAGTTCTCAAAACAGAAATAGAAAAATTGGCTTGACTACTTGTCCACTGGCAAAAAATAAATTCACTGAACTAGTTATAAGTCACAAAACCATGACCAGGACTGCATTCCACCGAATGAGGCTTAATGACACGTTGACAGCAAGGCCATTAGCACCAATCTCAGTCAAGTGTAGTGGTCCAGGTTGCCATTGTGCCACACATTACAGAAGTGTTAAACAACCCCCAAATGTAGATCGTATCATACATCTGTGCCTCCTGCAAAAAGTAAAAAATCCAAGACAGGAGGATAAGCTTATCATCCAATTGACGCGCTAAATGTCGCAGCAGATGAAAACGGCAATGAACACCTTCGAGACAGTGACAATCAACAAGTAACTGACGAACTGTAAGTGGTCGTCTTCACCAATAACATTCAGGAGTGATAACCCCCCCCCCTCGAGAGGGGGCAATGAGTAAGTTTGGTGTGCCCAATTCATAAACGGGCCAACATCACCTTTTCTCTGCGACTGCGGCAGCCAACCGAGTGCCATTCCTTGACAATGCCTTTAACAGCCCTCACCTATTGCTGTCTTGTCTCTCCCACAAGGCTTGCGAAAAAGCATGCAACCTCAGACATAGAGTTGGAAAGGCATCCGAGGGAACGAGGCTGAGATCCCTTTCCAGAGCCCCAGGAAGGGCACCTGACACTGCAGCATCAGCTTGCTCATTACCAGCTATCCCAACATGGTCCGGGATCCAGCAGAAAATGACGGGCTTCGTCTGGGCAGGTAAGCGGGAAAGTAGAGCTGGGACACGCTATGTCAAGGGGTCCAAAGGGTTGTATGTCTCCAAGAACCCCAGAGCACTCATGGGATAACTAAAGATGATGAAATACGTGCCCTGAAGGTCAAGAATCCATTCCACAGCCAGATGGAGTGCCAGCTCCGTAGAAAAGCAGAATAGCCTGATGGATGTAAAGCGATGGAAAACAGTAGCTTCGTCATGCACACAAGCACACGCCACGCTAACTTCTGACTGCGACCCATCAGTGAATAGCCACCGTTATACTACGTACTGATAACACAGCCGTCAGAACTCCTGCAAGTACCTAGCTGGTGGAATGGAACCTTTTGAGAGGGACGCCATAGAAAAATTGAAAATGCTAGTTGGGACAAGCCAAGGGGCTGCCGGCATCTCCCGAAGCCTCAAGACACTAGGATATTTCAAAGGCTATCACCCAACAGGCCTCCTGGTGCCTATCACGGAAATCACCCTTACCCACCCCGTGTCTGCCTTTCCGCAAATTCTGGTCCAAATACCATGGATCAAGCAGGACTGGACCGCACAGCATGCAATTGGACAGCATACTGAGTGGCTAGCTGTTGTTGGCGAATTGTCAAAAGTGGCTCCGAGGCTTCAGCATAGAGGTTGATCACTGGAGATGTCCGAAACGCTTTAATCGCCAGACGCAGAGAACTGTGATGCATAGTGTCCAACATCTGGAGGGTCGAGTCACTCTCTGAACTATAGACCATGCAAGTTGAATGTGGACAAGGGTTCGGCAGAGGCGCAACATAGCAGTGCGATTAGCACCCATAAACTGCCCGAGAGAACCCGTAAGATGTTAAGTGCCTGCGAAGCCTTGTCTTAAAGTTGGCTCAAGTGTAGAAGCCAAGACAACCAGGAATCGAACACCAGAATCAAAAAAAACGTGCCTTTGGAACCATATGAATCTGTCCTTGTCTCAAGTGCTGGCAAAAATCTGAGTGGAGTGTTCGTTGACGGCAATAGTGGACACACACTGTTTCGTCCTGAGCAAACTGGAAACCATTACTGAATGTCCCGGTCATAGGCAAAGGAGAAGAAATACAAGTCAATCTACACTCCTAAGGACCAAAGACGGCTAAATAAATACATAAATCGCAGTAAATAAAATAAACGAAAATTTGAAATACGCCATCACCAAAAATCGTAAACTTGAATAACGTAGTACAGTCAATAACCTTAAATAAAGAAGGAAATCACAAGGTAAAAGGTAAATGAAGCAAGCAGTCTGCATTACAGACTGGCCTTGTTAAGATACACATTACACAATACACTAGTTTGAGAAAGAAAGAAAAGACATCGGGTGGAGCCTGTAGCCAGTACCTGCCACGGTAGGGCAGTGGTTAGAGTGCCGGGCTAGTAAACGGGATGACCTTGGTTCGAGTCCCAGTCGGGGCAGTTGTCTTTACTCTCTTTGTCAGACTAGTGTATTGTGTATCCACACGAGGCCAGTCTTTAATGCAGACTGCTTGCTTGATTTAACCTTTATTATTTACAGCGATTCCGCAACAAGAATGACAACAACGACGATACTGTAGTCACATTTAAATAGCGCTCGAAAGGCCCTGGCTCTCATTACTCCCTACATTTTAAGCTATACTAGTTGAAACTCGGTTCATTGGTTCGAGCAAAATCTCTAGGTGAGAGCAAATTTCCCCTAAGATGAAGAAGAAGAACAACAACAACACCAACAAAAATACAGCAGTCACATTAAAATAGCAATCAAAGGGCGTCAATATTTAGATAAAGAATATATTACTTGATGTTCCTTAAGAATTTAGGACTCGTCTCCACTTTTGGGTATGCTCGGCCCAATGATGGTGACGCGCCATAAAGCCTCAATTCCCCCACTGCCCACTCCACGAACTTCCACTAAATGAAAATGAAATAAGTGTAACATAATTTAGAGTATGAATGCATTTTATAGGCAAACATAAATCTACAATTCGAATACGGCATTATGGAAATGGTTACATTGGGTTTTCTTTTTCATTCATTTTAATCATTTGTGTTTTGTCGGGTAGACCTTTAGAATTTTTCATTTTGGAGATTACTTAATACACAATATTTTAATCCCTAACAGGACGTCAGACGTACTTGGGAACTCCAGGCCATTTTAAAGTGATCTCCAGTGAGGGGAAAGTACAAAACGGCTCTTGCAGAAATGAGTACACAAACGTAAGTTAATTTGGTTTTATTCATAAACATGGAAAAATTCTGTAATATAAATTTTACCTCCATTTGTGCTTATGTGAGTAGTTTTTCTATTTTGTTTTTCAAAGTTTTGAAATTGTTTTCTTAAGGTCGAACTATATGCAATATTTGCTTCCTAATACATTTTTTTTCTTGAGCTTCTATGGCAACATATAATAGTATTTTTCACGCCATTAGAGTAAAATTTAAAAATTTTAACCCTATTATTACAGTGCCATAAACGGGTTATAGATTATGAACGACCGCAACTTGTAGGTGCAAGTTTTTCACACTTCTTCGACTGAATGATGCAGGACCTGTATAACCAGCAACTATATGCCTGATAGTTGTTTGGGAGCAGGGGAATTCCGGACCGTGGCAAGGAACTTGTGGCGTGCATAAAAGCAGCTAACTCACGTCCTGTCTGCTCACTGACGACGTTGTGTAGACTATCAATTTATCTTTTCTTGGCTGTCGGATGAACGACCTGAACATCAATATCATTGCCTTCGCAGACGATATCTCACTCCCGACGTCGAATCGGCCTGGTCTGCGGATGCAACTTAACAAATTAGAACGTCAGCTTCTGAGCAAGTGCCCAACCAAATATGTGGGTATAATATTCGGGTATACCCTTGGTTCTTGGTGTTGCATCGAAGATTAATGCTCACTAAAGGCTTGAATGACGACGAACAACTTCAAAAAATTTGCTATTTACTGTGTCACACGGGCAACATGGTGCAATATCGTTTCAGTTTTGTGCCAGCGACCATCAAACTTCACCTGTTTCAAATGTGCGCATTTGCCATGTACGGCCTGAGAACATGCCTGGTTTTTAGACCTGCTACCTTCCAGAATAATGCACTGAAGTACCACGGCCAAGATGGCGTATCTCCTTTCTGGACTTGTCCGCAATCACCATCTTCACGTGCACGAGTTATGATTCTGGTACGTCGTTATTTGTAAGAATTTTTTTTCATGGCGTTTGTCTGGATTGTGTTACGTGGCAAACACCCGAAAGCTAGTCGATTCTATTGTAAAAACATGATGGAGTTCTTATCTTACAGTTTAATTTGATAAAATTCCGTGTGCTCGTTTAAGGTGTGTTAAGCTGGCATGATTGGCTGGTCGTTGTCGTGTAATGGCTTCCCATTGGTTAATTGTTGTTAAAAAATGATGGAGGCGTATTCTTAATAAAATAAACTCGTATGCACAGTGACTTAGATCAAAGTTTGTCCTACAACAATCATCTGCATTCACGGCAAGTTTGTGATGGTTCGTTGTGGGAATCAAACTGTTTTATCCATCGAGACGGAGGTAGAAAATAACTTTCCGACAAAGACTAACGAACCACTGAGTGCATTTGGCGACAATTTGTAGAGTTTTGTCATTTGTGCAAAGACAAAAATTAGGAATTTAAGCAAGAAATTGCTACAGTACATCTACGCAATATTATGCACGTTGGAATTTTTATTTTAAAGTTGATTTTTAAAGGACACTGTCTGTTTTCGTTTGAAATATAACTCTAGCGTAATTTAAGTACCGATCATTTTTCTCAACCACCTCGTTACATCCCCATTGCTGTTGAAACGACCTGTGCAAGCCGTCGATATTTTTTTTTCAGTTTCGGATTTCAACTCGTGAGAGAGAAATTTTTTCGGTAAAAACCTACACACTCTTGATATTGCTAATTATCATAAAAAGTATAATAAAAACTTGACATAAATACTTTTCTTTAATTTGTTGTAAAATTGGGACTTTCTTTTAGGTGTATTACAACGTTCTTGGAGAGCCTGTCAACTTGAAATCCTATATGATACAGCGATTTGGTACTGTGCTGGGTATGGGGATTAAGATGGAACAGGTATGTATGGAGTTACTTCAACTTAACTTAATTAAGGTTGGGTAACACAAAGCCAAAATCCTTTGTCACAACAGTTATAAAAACATGGCATTCAAAGCGTTTGAACAGTTTCACCAAATTCGAACTGTATATTTTTTTTCAAGTTTGAAAGAAAAGAAATGGTAAAAGGTTTTCACCAGAAGTTATTACTGAATACTAAAGCAAGTCTACATGCAAACCTATCTGCATTTTGCCTATGTCTGTATAATAATTTAATCCAGTTGCCCTCGTACTGGACAAGCGTTCACACAAACATGATAAAGCAACAGTGTTTTAACTTTCAACGCAAACTTTGGTTTCTTGTTCACAGATCATAGTAAAAAAAGATAAAAAAAATGCCACCCGCTCCCAACCAGCTTACAAGTTTGCGGCCATCTTGGTAAGTGATAAGTTACCAAGATGGCCGCAACCTTGTAAGTTGGTTGGGGGAGAGTGGCTTTTTTATCTTTTTAAATATGATTTGTGAACAAGACGCAAATTGGAAATTATTTTGTTTCTGCAGAAAAACTTTCCTCCCGTATTTTAACCTTATTACATTACAAATAAGATACCATATCTAAAAAATAAACCGTGGTGCATTAATTGTGGATGACTTGCTTGTCCACGTGATCAAATTGAAGCCCTTTGTCCTTATGTTGCAAAATCAGTGCGGCTTGCTTATTTTATTTTAACTTTCTTGTCTGGTAAACCTTTTGCTGTAGTAGAAAAATTACTTTTTTTTCTGCCTATTATTGTCTGTGTATCTTGTATTTTTTACTGGTTGTTAACACTACTAATGTTAAAAGGTATTTCCGGCCTTTTTTCGATATTTCGTAAAAAGCTAAAATGTTGACCAACAAAAAACACAAATACACGAGTAGTTGGTTTACTCATTAATGTTTCCATCACAGTCCTATGAAAGTTTTGATATCCACCAAAAAGCAAAACTGGTAGAAAAACCCGCCAAGATTCCAAAAACATTTGGCCTTTGAAGGTAGTGATATCATTCAACCAGGGAAAGGCTGCCAAAGTCAATCCTATTAGCCAAGTTAATCGCACCAAATAATACTTTGGACGTTAAATGAAAACTTTCGAACTATTAGTCGGCGCGATTAACATGGCTAATAGGATTGACCTTGGCAGCCTTTCCGTGGTTGAATGATACCACTACCTTCAAAGGTCAATCCTTTTTGGTAACTTGGCGGGTTTCTCTACCAGTTCGGCGGCCACTTACGGTCCGGCACTTCCTTGTTGATTGTTGCCATCTTGATGGTTTTCGTCGTCGTTTCCATCTTCCGCATGACATTGTGCGTCAATTGGGCGATAAGTCTGTCCTCCTGTCCGGTGTTTTTCAATTTTTGCAGGAGGTACAGATGTATGACAAGATTTAGATTAGGGGTTTGAATAATATCTCTGTAATGTGTGGTGCAGTGGCAACCCGGACCACTGCACTGTGACTGAGGTTGGCGCTAATGACCAAGCTGTCGACGCGCCATTAAGCCTCAATCCCCCCCTCTACCAGTTCTGGTTTTGGGTGGATAGTTAGTTTACTCATTAATGTTTCCATCTCACAGGTTCAACTTTTGAATAAACGAAACCGCCCATGTGTTAGCACGGAGGAGTTCAACACTTGCAAAGCAAAGTGCTTGCAAGACCGTTTTCAGTTGAACATCAATTGCAGGTAATCTCGTGCGGGCTCCAATTTCACAGTTTAGAACTTTACTAGGTGTATAATTTAGTTCTTAAGATCACAATTATTTTCTAAGCATAGAATTTAGTTCAGAAGATCACAATTACTCGGCCAAGCGAGAGAAGTTATAATAGTAACACTTTACTTTTTTTTCTTTTATACTCACAGGGCGGATGCTCGAGTGATTTCTGCCCAGTGCTCCACCTCGAATTTCGGCCTACTACCCCGTAAAGAAATTTAGATAGGAATTCGTTCTTAGAACTCGTTAATTCGCTGCATCAAAACTGCCTTGTTATGAAATTTCAACCGAATCTGAACCAAATCACGAATTTTATCGTGCTTCAAACTGACACACTACAACAAAGTCCAAATTCAGTCTAGTATTAAAGCCTAATTTCCACCGGCCGATTTACTACTATTTATTTGAAACGTTCTCTGCCTAAATGGTGGGCAAAATTTCTAAGTGAAGGGAAAACAGAGACAGTTTGTAATTTTTACAATTCTGTATCGTAGTGGGTAAGCGTGGGTAGAATACAGACTTGCTGCCTCAAGAATTTCATCTGATCTAACTGAAACAGTGAACCTGGTAAAATTCCTGCCAGACCTACTGATTAGTGAAGCAATAATCGATTATTAAGCAGTTATGGGATCCAAACCAGCCTATTGTGAATAAAATATTCGGTACTTACTATCATTGACGTTTGCCAATTCAAAATTTCACATATACGCGTATCCTTTCTCCCACACTTACTTTCTTCTAAAACGTTTAGCAAGGTTTCAAATTAGAGCATTAGTGTAGGTAATACTTAAAGTGGCTTAATAAATGTGTTAAGGACTGCAATTAACGACTGCAAAAAAATACAGTGTTCTAATTGGTGGAGCAGAGCGAGCTAAGCGAGCGTAGTGTAGCCTATAACGGATACCAGATTGCAAAATGTTGGTTGGTTGTTTGTTTGGTTGCACTTCTGTAGTCTGAGAACAGCCCAAACAAAAAGGCCGTTTGGAATGAAATTTTCAACATAGCTTGAATTCCTATCTCCCTCCCCCCTCCCGAAACCATTGTTAGGCTCGAATTTTCTATAACTCGAACAATAATTACGGATGAAATTACACTTTTCGAGTTTATCATAACACTCATTGTAAATTTCGAAGGCCGCAATAGTTAAGGCATGTCGACGAAGCATACATCCTGCTGTTGGTTACCAATTGAACTTAAAAGAACACGCAAAATTAAAACGTCATTAGTAACTAACAATCTTTTTTGACATAATTCAACGATATAAATAACATTTGATCATCGAATTTTAACCATAGCAGAAAATAAAGCAGTAAAAAAAAAAAAAAAGATTCCGTTAATGACACAACATTCTTCGTTTTAAAAGAATACTTGGAGAATTCCCTCCAACATGGCGATTAAAAGTGCCGTTTAGACCGGGTAAGAGATTATCACACATTTTACCTTAAATTCTCGTAGGGTGACGAAGCTGTTTATGTAAAACGAAACTACGCGGAGACAATACCTTTGTACCATACTACGCATTGATAAAACGTCGTCATGGAACTGGTTCGAAATTTTCTGCTACTATGGCAACGCAAACTCTCAGTGCCATGATGCGTTATAAAATAGCCTCAAACACCGTACTACTAACTACGTTCAATGTACAGCACCTATTTGTGGGCCCCATGCATAAAGGCTAAGGACACCAACAACACTAAAACCATGATGCATACGGAAATATAATTTAATTGTAGAAAATGTGAAACAAAACGTTTAGAAATGAGGTTCTAAATTTAAAGCAACGGCGCTTCAAACATTTTCAGAGCCGAAAACAGGCAAAATTATAACGTCATTAGTAACTAACAATCTTTTTTGACATAATTCAACTAAATAAATAAAACTTGATCATCGAATTTTAACCATAGCAGAAGATAAGCAGTAAAAAAAAAAATTTCGTTAATGACACATACATTACATTTTGTGATCAACACGGCTCGTGGGCTGAGCTTTAAAATTCGATGTTGTCAAAATGCGTTATTTACGTCAATTTTAGAAAGATTTTGAGTACTCAACGGATTGCCTCGATGAGAGCTTTCCATGAAATTTACCAAAAATCAGTAGCGCATGCCGTCTTAAAGTTATATTTTTAAAAATGGAAAACATAACCAACAAATCATAGTATGAGCCGAGTTAGTATCACAAACTAATTTTAAGCAACAATAACAAATACGGCAAAACCATAATAATAAACATACATACAAATTTCAATCCACTCTGCCTGTGATAGGCTGATTCCTCAAAACCTGATTCCTAGTTTATATATATATATATATATATCACATTATATATTGTATTATTGTATTATATATTGGTTTATATATATATTCCAATTCGATCCCTCTAATTTGGTTGTTTATCGTTGCGTTACAGCCTACCCTACATGACATTGGAAAACAAACCTTCGTGCAAAACCATCGATACCGCCAAAGAGGCAAATCAAGCGTACCAAACGTTGGCTATGACAACGGATCCAATTGAAGAATGCCATTGTACACAGAGCTGTACTACAACAGTCTACACGGCCATGATAAATATATTTGAACCACAGACCTTCAGCGCTACCATCTTTTTAGCGTACTTTGATTCCAACGTGATCATTCGATATACAGAGGCTCCAACATACAGTCTTATTACGTTGGTATGCGACATAGGAGGGAATTTAGGCCTAACCATGGGTTTGTCTGTCTTGTCGATGTTTAGCATGGTACAGATTCTATTTAGCAAAGTGTGTAGACTCAGTACCCTGATCCTACCAAAGAAAAAGAAAAAAGTAATCTTCATATGGTAAAAAACATTGTGGTTTTCACCGAATTATTGGGGAAGGTTCTTTGAATCACCAAATTATGCAGGTAGTATTATATTTTAAAAGTACCAAAATTCACTGCGAGGTTTTACACCTGTACGTGCATTTCACATATAAATATTTATATTACACAAATAAATATGTTTGAAAGACAAAAGGTCCAATTTGCTAGGTTTTCCTTATATTTAATGCAGTAATTTTATGCAGAAAGTAGCCACCACAACGCAAACTAATATAAACTCATGGTACCCAGTGACAAACAGTTTTAAATTTTTTTTTAAATATACATTGTTTCACTTGATCGAATGTTTTCGAACTCAGACGTAAGAAGTAAAAGATGCATGTAAATCGAAGACAATAAATTATAAAGAAAAAAAAATCTGCCAAGTTACGACCATTAAACTTATGTTAAAAAAAATAAGATGCAAACCCATTAACGTTGCCTTTTGCACTTATATGTCAGACTGCCTGAGAGGGGAATCGAACCCACGACATTTAAAATCAAAGGCCGAGGTCCTACCACTGAGCTATACTGACACAGCCAAAATTTTAACCCATCTTGAGCCATTGGCTTTTCTGTCCAGAATAGTTAAACGTATGTGGTATGAAAAACGAGCCAAGTTTCTATTCATCTGACGAACAACGTAATTTTAGAACTTGGCACATTGCTATGTATTTGAGTTATTTTTCTCAAATGGTTCATTAGTTTAACTTTTTTTTTATTAATCAGTGATTTTCGTTGCCAGCAATGATTATTGTTATTGTTTTTTATTTATTTTATTCCTTCTCACCATTGTTGCAAACAGTTGTAAAACCCGTGATTTGTGTAACTTATTATTTTTCACAATTCTGGCTGCGGCATTTTGTTGACTCACTGCAGAATAGAGTGTTATACTCGACATTCTAGCTGTTAGCGTGGAATATAACATATTATTGTGCGTAGATTCATTGTTATTGTGAATCCTGCCTGACGTGACGAAAATATGAATCTCCTCAACTTGTTACTGATTTTAAACGGTTGCAAATCTTTTTTATTAATTGTGACTAGCATCGTACCCGGCTTCGCCTGGGGTTTTGTTGGACCCGTGGTTGTTTCCCAGTATTTGCTCGGTGCTGCCTGATCGTTCACTGCAACAGTAAATTTTTTTGTGTAAAACTCCCGCTTTCCGTCAATCCTCTCCCTCCACAAAGCAATATCGTAATCAAATAGTGGCTGTAACATAAGCACTGCCCCACCAACTGGCTTTCCCCGTTTAGGCCCTTCCCCACTCCCAGTAGGGTGCGAAAAATAACTGTCCTTCGTACATCACGTCATTTAAGACATGCCTTTGCGATGACCGTGCAGAGCAAACAGTTAGTCGAGGCAACAATGTGCCAACTTTAACTTCTTTTCAAGGCAACAACGTCCCAGTTTCAACTTCAAGCCAAAGAAAACTTCAAGCCAAAGAAAGCCAAAGAAAACTCGCACGTTTTCATTGTTCCCCGTTCTGGGGTCATTGCGGTTGCTTAATTTCTGCTGTGAGACTTTCGTTTATAATGTAAGAAGAGTAGATTGATCGACTGTCTGGCTTAGGGCACGTTTATGCAACCACTCGCTTTTGCATTTTCGTAGCTAGAAGCTAGAAATCACTTCAAATTCCAACATGGCGGCGGTTTTATGTCTGCCGCCTCGCCACGAAAACAGTAAATAACGTGAGTTCAGAAGCGTTTGGGAAAATTGTATCGTCATGAGGAATTCTTTATCTTATTGGCACGGATTATAAGACTGCAAGTATTTACTCAAACGATGTCGGATTTAGCTAATCCATTTAGCGTTGTTACCATGGTAATGTCACCTTTGCCATCGTTATTGAGTTTTAACTGCGAGTCGTTGCGTAAAGGCGAGTTGTTGCGTAAACGCGCCCTTATTGTTTCACGTTCATGTTGCAATATTCAGCTTCATTAGCTAGAAACCGTAATGAACAACAACCACAATAACGAAAATAAACTTGGCAGCGACATACTAGTGCATGTTTTGATACTAGTAGTGGTATTTGACTTTCTAATGAAAGGCTTGCAATGCACTAAATTTTAAACATTTGTTAGTGTGTCTGACGCATGGAAACTTGGTTCGTTTTTTTATTTTCCAAACGGTTTATGGCTGAAAGTTGGGAGGTTTTTGTCAGTGATTTATAGTCTTTTGTTTATTTATTACGAATTGGTACCTGTGTTGAATGTAATTATGTGGAACTTATGAAGTTCTTGTTTCTTTACGTTTTTGGTTGTAACGTTTTGTTGAAGATATCGTAGAAAATATATCTAAGCTTTAGCCTAACTTTGAGTATTTTCGGTATTTGTTTTTCTAAAGAGGTAATTTCTTTCGATAAGTAATGTCACGGTTTCATGATTATAAAGTTTTTGATTTTGTAGTCAAAAAATTTCTTTAAATGTGTAAACTAGAATTGTGTAGTTGCCGAGAAATTACACATTTCATAAAAATAAATCTCATGTTGTCTGTTTGTTGATTGTTTGATAATTGGTAAGCAGTTTAATAAGCAATAACAATATAGTGACTTCATAAACTTCCTGGTGTTTTCTTCGCCAACTCCACCTCAAGATAACGTTAACAGTGCAGAGTCCTTCGCCTGGAGTCTCAACAAGTCTTTCACTTCGTAACAGTCAACCTTTAGCTTACTGAAATGTATTGTCCCATTATTCAGGCAATTTCTACGCTGTAACTTGAGTTAACAATGAGCTGTTCTCATAATCCAAAAATCATTTATCAAATATGGTCTCACAATGTTTCGGGATTCAATTCATCACGTTGTCAAGTGCTCTGAAAAGTGAAGAAAGATAACATGTCAAAGTCAAGGAACACAATAATTAAAAAGTTTAAAAAGTAAAATTTAAAACATCAAGGCGAATGTTTAGTACCTGACCAGAAAAGGTAAAAAAAATCAACTGCGACCTCTCACCTGCAAATGCAGGTTCGAAGTGAAGCTGGAAGTGAAATGCCCTACCATTTATACCACCAGGCAGGCGAAATGCAATGTGGCAAAGTGCAAGTTGAAATATTATTGTCATATTAATGTTTATTGCTTATGAGATGATGAGATGATTGTGGGTGGTTGGGGAGGAGGGGCAGACAGGTTAAACACAGCTGATCCGAGTTTTTTTTATTACAGGGACATATTCCATCCTCCTTGTTACCTCCCATAATTGTAATACTCCCTACTAATTTTCCCTCAACACACGTGTCTTCTACCGCAAGCTTAACTCTTAGCGTTTTACAATTACCACGATTGATCCCTTTGCAACAGTTATGTATGACTGTGACTGAGGCATAAGTATCCAAATGGCACATGAAACCAAATCTTGTTACGTTGCTGCAAGACAAATAGTTTCGAGTTATGATGCTCAATGATGCTCAATTGAGGAGACATGAAATCACCGCCTCTCTATTGGTCCCATAGGAAGTTCCAATTTGGTCCCGTATTGTCTTTGCATCGTTAATTACCCTTAAATCGTAAGAGTAGAATGGGTGCTGTGGTCTAAACACGAATGAAAGTTATGCTTCGAAGCCAATACTGTTTGGTTATTTTTGGGGTCTAGCACCTTCCAAAATAGGCTGTAGCTAGGCTTCAGTCCTCGTTACTCTTTCGAGCTGCAGTTACCAAACAGGGTAATTCGTTTTGGTAAGGTGTGGCACACCTTTACATCATAGTAAGGTGATAGCGAGCACTCGAAGTTGAGTGAGACTCTCCGAACCAATTGAAAACCAACCTGCTTCATCAAAGAAGGATATACTGGGTGGCTTTCCGTCGGTTTCATGTTTTCTCTTCTGTCATGGTGCATGTATGGCCTGATCTGTCCGAGGCTCCAAAAAGACTTTCAGGGCAAAGCCAAAGAAAGGGTAGAATCAGTCTCTTCGAGGTCTTAGTCTTTCTACATCCTGTCATCCAAATGTCCTCTTAAGAAACTTCTTACAATAATGGCTACTACTGGTGCATGTTGCTACCAAAGTGACAAAGAAGTAGGGAGGATGACGGACAAACGATGCTGTTTGCGTTGTTTCCTTTCGTCTGAGTTCCTTCTGGTTGGGGTGATACCACATTTTGCATGGATCGCCGATGTGACTACCAGACAACAAGTTGACACATGATTGGAGCTCTCACATGGGCTTATTATTTTATACATTCTATAATTAATCTGCGTATTTCGGACCTGGATCATAATAACTACATAAGAGTCACGTTCTACTATTATACAAAATAGTGAAGACAACAAGTTAACTCATTTTTTACCTCTATATAATGTGAAAATGACTAAATACACCGCATAAATCTGAGACACCTGTATACTTCTGATGTCTGCAAACTTTGGGATGACAATTTAACACTTGTAATCACGTCTGTATAAGAGCAAAGATGACAATTTGACCTTGTGAAAAACCGACAGTCTGACAACTGCCTAACAAGTGGGGATGATGCCAGTTAATCTTATCTTCAGTCTCGTGGGCACTATCTCTCTGAGACCTGCCATATTTAAAGCAAATTCTTTTAAGAGGACAGGGTGTAAACGCTAGCTGGGCAAATAAGATATCTCAGAATAATCCAATCCTTAATTTATTTTACTGCACACATGCTGGCATATGCTTACTGTTTTTAATACTAAAATTAAGTATTTCATCGATGTTACACAAAAGTTTTTTTGTGTGTGTTTAGATCTTACTATCATGTTGGGACTTTTGCAATGTTGTCTTTACATATTTTTCCTTCGTTCATAGACGGTCTTTCGTGTTGAATTTATTTTTTGGTGGCTAAGACAGGTCCGGCGCACATACATTGAAAGCATAATTTATCTTATTTTCTACATGAATGCTTTCCAAACAACACTGGCTGGTATTGGTCATGTTATCTTGAGCAACTATGGAGCATTCAAACATGTCACAAGTTTCAACTGGACTTTAATAATTGGCATAAACAAGCAACTCATTGAGAAAAATTCTTCAACTTTAGACTGATCGTTTTTCTAAATGTAACAATCAGTTTTTCACCAGAGTGTTCTACCCTTCTGCATTCACAATGGATTTTAAGGTGGAAAAGGGGTAATATAAACTTTTTTTTAAATATTTTAGGTATTAAAAATGTACCAACCATGTAGTTTTAGTGCAAATCACACCAGAAAACATATTGAATATGATTTTTTTTTGAAAATTTTAAATTAGATAACAGTGTAGAAATCAAGTTTAATTATCGTTTTTTTTATTTTTGATTTAAACGAGAACCAAACTGCAAAACTAAAGGAAGACTACTAACCAAACTTTTCCATATAAAAATAACCTTATGTTAATTATTATGCCATCCGAACCCGAAATTTGCATAAATTATGTGTAGTTTTTGACCAAATTGTGTGAAACAGTACCAGCAAACATACTTTTATTAATTTTTTTTCGGTTAACCGTCCTGGCGTATATATGGGAAACACAGTGCCAAATTTCAAAAGGATTGACCCAAAATCAAAGCCATTATGCATGATTTACTGGCAAAATATATCGAAAAATACGTTTTCGCCAATTCAATTGTACAACTGCAGGCAACGATGTTTTACGACGAATGTGCCCACTAGTTACAAAATGTAGAACTACAGCCTGGCAACCGAGGGCTAGTTGAGCAATACATTCGTTCAGAACATATCTGTGCGTCAAATTGCTAAGAAAAACGCAACTTTTTGGCAATAAAACAGCAGACAGCGTCCATAAACTGCTCACTTCTGGCTCGACTACCGAAAAACAAGTACGCTGCACTATTTACTAAATATTTAATAAAAAATTAACTACTGCAGATTAAAAAAAACCGGTTTTCACGAAAAGAGAGAGAAATATTCCAGGTAGTTTTTTCCACTAAAAACAAAAAAAAAAAAACTTTTTTTTTTTTACCTCTGTATTACTCACTCCTGAAAGACTTGTGCTGCATGTAAGGCCCAACAATAACATTATTATGCGCGTAATTCTTTCAAAGTTTTTGCGTAGCCATAACGTCTGTTTATTTATTGTTATTCATTCATTGTTATGGACTAATCGTTATTAATTTATATCGCTATTACATGCAAGGAAGAATGCCTCACACCAGAAACAATGCTCAAAACATTTTTAAAACCTTTGTACTCGTAATCCACCGATATAATCTGTCATTGGTTCAGTTCGCCTGAGCCTATATTTCTGACTTTCATGGTGTTATGACTCATTTTTAAAACATGCAATTGAAGTTATTCTTATACAATTTTATAATTTTTTTTAGCAAACGACGTGCCAGGCCATAATATTGAATAATAGCAACGAATAACACAATACATCATACTGACGGCAATTTCCCACTGCACATAATTCCAGCCCTGCATGCTCATACTTTATTTTTATCATTATTACCGTCCCAGGACCAAATAGGCAGAGACCAACTTGTCCATGACCAAATCGTTTGAGCCAAACTGCCAGGGGCCAAATCTGTGTGACCAAATCGTATTGCTGTGGCCAGCTTCGTTGTCCTTTTATGATCTACTAATTGTATCTTATTATTGACGGGGTGAGGGATCATCGTCTAACTGGACAATCGCATAATTGGAAGAACGTATATCGTATAACAGTACAATGGAAAGTCGTCTAACAGGAAATTCGTATAATGGAAAATCGTCTAACTGGAAATTCGTATAATGTAGTCTAATGTCCCTGCCTCGCTCGCGCTGCCACGCTCACTGCGGCTACACATATGACATCAGAAACCGCAGTTAGACGTTTAGCCATTATACGATTATCCATTATACAATATTCCGTTTAGATGATTTTCTATTATACGATATTTCTTTTAGACGATTTTCCAACTTTTTCATTTATGCAGGTATTAGACAATTATCCCATTAGACGATTTTCCAGTTAGACGTTCGTCCGACGCCCCTTATTGACGATGGCGTGCTGAACGTCAATGTATGCAATTTCTTCTCACTGAATCCAAGCATATTTTGGGAACCAACCATCGGGTGATTAAAGCAAGATTGATAATTATTGATGGTGTGGTTGCTAAAAAATATGTACTAATCTGCAAAAGTTCGGTGAGTAAATAGAGTTCTCACTAGGTGCTTGCTCCTTATTCTGAAGACGAGTAGCATTATCAGCATTAGCACTGCATTAGTACTGCGCTGCCTCCGTAAATGCAAAATGCACAACTGAAATGCATGTCATTAAACACAATCTCAGAAAGACTAAAACTTTCTAACTATTGGTACCATTTCTCTTTTACTAGATGAAGTTGCGAAATCAAATGACCAACCCCTGCAATTTTTATCTGCACGTTTTTAAATGGATATACCTCCCAGAGCCATTTTTCTCGATCCACCACATCAAGTACGGCTCCAAAGGTCTATTTACTTACCGTGAGTCTTTCCCTTGCTAAAAAAACCGTTTTAAAATGTGCCATCTAAGAGATTTTCTGTTGAATAATACGGAACTTTATTTACGTTCTGGAAGAACGTATATGATGCATTGCAAGCCTCCAATAATCATGACGTTTCATATCTGTGTGTTAATTTACAAATTTTCTAATAATTACCATGAGATCTAAAATCTAAAAGACTAATGCGGTATAAATTAAAATTAATTATTTCAATAGATCGCCAAAGCCAAATTATAAGACACTAGCCTAGAAAATTATAAATTCTTATTTAAAAATACGAGAATCATTCCGGTTTATGACGACACAATCGTAAACTTGATTTTGTCTCGTGTACTATTCCCAAAGCCAACTGACACAGCAGCTATGCGAGGAAAGCAGCTACTACCCCAGCCGACCTTGGTGCTGTAATTGCTCGAATGACGATCTACGCGTAGCTGTAATGAGGCGCGTGGAATGTTATAAGGCAGGCCGGGTGTCTCTTTAACTATTTGCGAAAAAATAATTAAATTCGTCCAGAAATTCAAATATTAAACAAGTGAAATATGAAAGTTTTTTAGATTGTCATTGGGTAGGACCTAATAGCAAAACGGTAGTAAAAGATGGTAAATTACACTTCTTTTTACAAATGTAAAATAATTTGCTTCTGTATCTGTGTACCAGGAAATAGTGATAGTCTCCGAGTCTTGGTACGTTCTGCCTTTACGAATTCTTAGCTGAGATCGCAAAGAACTGTGATGGAAATATGATAACGGTTCATGCCGTACGATCTGACTAGCGATTATACAGTAAACTAACGGGAATTTTTTAACAGTGTATAAAAGAGGAAATATTTGAAATGCCCATAAACTTTTATTTATACGCGAGTTTTATAACAAAAGAGACATGTGTATGACAAATGTATAAATATTAGGAGTTTATTGGCAATCTTTATCTTTTTCATGAATACAGTTAGCCTGTGACTTTTTAAAAATTTTTGCAGGTGTAGTTAGCAGGTACACATAACAGTGATATGGTTTATAGTGACAAACCTGCAGAGTGCCGGGTAGGAATAAATTATTGACACTATGTATGTTACGTGGTAGCAAATTAATTTTTTTCTTTCTTTGTTGAATTTTTGTGAAGTACAGAACAAACCCTCAGGTGGACCCTGTTTAATATTATTTAAATTAAGTTTTGATTGGTACGGTTACACGAACAATATATATTTATTAGTATTGCGTTAATTGTCATCTTGGTCTGCTCAGTGAGGTCATTACGAGATTAAGAACAACTTGAAGAAGACGTTTCAAAGGTATCTTCTGGATGATGGCACGTGGACTTCTTCAGATGTGAAGCTAAACAGTAAGAAGATTAAAATTATAAAACGACCTGTTGCAGATAACAAGTACACACATACGAGCTGACTTACATATATACACTAGTGGACCTATTCAGTAGGAAGGCCAATTCATCAGGCGTGTATCCAAAACAATACATTTCCAAACTCGATTAATTTGTGGTTGTAAAGCAGATAAAACAGTTCAGTTGTCCCCCGGAAGACAAAAAAACCACAATGCATACAAGAGACAGATTTAATTTTCGGAAAATGGCTGCTAAGCATGTTTTCCTTGGTGACAATAAAACACAAAACACTATAAAATACATGGCCGCAACAAGTCTTAGGGTAAGTGGGCTGCCATGTTGGGCAAGTATTTGATCCACTTACCCTAAGACTTGTTGCGGCCATGTATTTTATAGTGTTTTGTGTTTTATTGTGACCAAGGAAAACATGCTTTGCAACCATTTTCCGAAAATAAAATCTGTCTCTTGTATGCATTATGGTTTTTTGTCTTCCGGGGGACAACTAACTGTTTTATCACAATACATTTATTTTAAAAATCTCAAATTTGTACCTGTATTGGTCCCTTGGTCACATAAAACCGACGTTAAATAAAGCACTAATAATCAGAATTAGGGACATTTAAAGCCACAGAGTGATAAAAAAAATTAAGAAAATAACCAACAGTTTCACCCAAAAAAATCTGAGATGTTTCCAGGTACCTATAAGAGGATGAGAGAATGTGCAAATAAGAGGATTAGAGGATGTGCAAATGAGAGAAGTGCAAATGAGAGGATAAGAGGATGTGCAAATAAGAGGATGAGAGGATGTACAAATAAGAGGATGAAAGTTAAGGTAAAAAGAGAGGCCACAGTAACCAAAACAAAAATGGGCTTGTGTGGTCAAAAATAGTTAAAACTGCTCACACCATGGAAAGGAAAGATTTCATTGGTAAAATTCTCATGTTTTTATTTTCATGTTTTTATTCTCAGGTTTTTATTTTATTTTTAGCCAGATCGTCGAGTTTTTTTTTTTTTTGCAGACCATGGCTTTAAATCTTTCAAATCAGCATAGTAAACCGTGACAAACGGTACTTGCACAACACTCTCCTGAGTTAGCAAAAATTCTAGAGCGAAATAAAAACAGAAAACTTACAAGGAAAGGCAGTGCATATCTTTAAAATGATATACATTAATAGTAATTTGTTGCTTCCATTTTCAATCCTAAAGTATTTAATATATTTTATTTTTGGTGGTGTGCTGTCTTGCTACGCATGCAAGGTGTTATTAGGAGCTAGGGAAATATTCTAAAGAAACCTGGTTCCTTAAACTGCTCTTAAGTATGGTGTAACGTTTAACAGCGTTGTTTGTGACTTACATGGTTTTATTTTTCAATGGGTGGTTACCCGTCAAAAAAACGGGAATTTTAAGATATACCTGATGTACACAGTAATTTCTAATTTTCCATTTTTTTTTTACTTGTAAGGCTTTATCGTACTTATTCGCTTAGCGTGAGTTAAAATGTTGTTTTCTGATGTATCAAATGCCCACAAGTCAACATCAAATGTTAAATTTTAGCCAAAGAATTTCGCCTTCGTCACCTGTGGAACAATGCGAACGAGACTTATGAAAGATATGCTTAACCAAATGGGATTATACTTACAACATTAAATCATTCAAATCATTAAAAATTAATAGCGTTTTAAAAGGTTGCTTACGTCTCAGTTCCCATTTTTGATGACGTCATCTATGTGTCAAATTACATTCACTGGTAGGTTATTAAACAAACACACCCACGACTGCAACTTTGGAAAGTTTTAATATTGTAAGTACATCCATTTGGTTTGCTATATGTTTCGTAAGTCTTGTATTCATTACTGTCTTGTCCACCAGGTGACCACGGCTAAAAATAAAAATTTTGTATTGTGTATGCTACAATTTGGCATTTATTACACCGAGAACAAGATGTTCACTTTTGCTTCAGGTCAGCCCACAATTTAGTTCTTCAGTGCGCTTAGTGTTAAGGAATGTGTGGAACACACTTAAGTACACTCGCTTACACATTTCCACGTACGAATATGCGCATCTAGGAAGACACCGGAAACTAGTCACCCGCAATGGATACTACCATGTAGGAACTAGCCTTATTACTGCACTGCCCCACTACATAGCACCTCTGTGATTCTTAACTAACTTGAATAAAATTGCAGTTTGAGCAAGTATTTCATCTACTGTACGAATTTATAAATTTGTTTTTACCAAGGATAAAGGTTTAATAGAGTAAGACTTAAGCTACTTGCCTGTTTTTTTTTAATTATAGAAGGTGGTCAGGCCAAGGTCATAGGTGGTACAGTATCATGGGCATCGGTACTGATTTTAATCAATGCTTCACAACATTTTGCATACAATATCTTGGAAAACGAATTTCCATTGGAAAAGTACACAAATTTTTACCCCATTGGCAACTTTTTTACACCGTTCGCACTTTCTGACAACTAGTACAACCAAACACCAAGTTGTATGATCCAGGTCTGGTTATATAAGTACTTGCGCTTTTACCCTGTCAATTAAATGTCTGTATAAAATTACTACTTTCTTTTAAAGATTACCACCAGACGGTGTCACCGTCAATGAACTGTGTGGTAACGCCTCACGACCACTCAGATTCGTAAGCTCCCGTTAGTTAGGCCCCTCCCTACTCCTTTACTATGGCCCCGCATGCAATGAAAGCTCCATTCGAGGTTGGGTCTAAATGCAAACTAGTCATTCATAACATTCATGTTATTATATAGTGGCTGCTCTTTCAATTTCCGCATGCAAATAATCGTCCTAAATCTGAATCCCTTTCTTTGAGTTCAAGCTATTTATTTGGTACTATTATTGTTATGCATATCAGTGAACCCATGGTCATGAAAAAAAAATATCTAACTTGCAAACATTGATTAAAGCTATTTAGTTTGAAAAAAAATTCTTTAAAAGTTGAAAAATTAGGCTAACTGTTTTGTTTTTCCTTATCACACCGCTGTTCCCGCGTTTATTATTGGAGACTCTTCCTCGAAGCTGTTAGAAGTGAATAATACCATCGCAAGGTGATAGCAAATAAATTAATTTTACCTGGATAGGTGTCTTGGATATTTATTTATCCAGCAAACAACTTTAATCAATTGGTAATTATCTAGAAAAAACTACTTTTCAGGCTATCGATTTAATTCACCTACTTGTAGAATCATTTCTTCATTACGGTTTAGAAAATCATAATGAAAACCTGAGCAAACGTTTATTTATTTTTTAAAAGAATTATTAAAACATGTTAAATCACTACTCACATTCACAGTCAGACCGACGCCATACTGTGAGATGAGAACGCAACAAGAATATCTGATTTCGATGAAAGGTTTAACATATGTAAATTATCTCGTTCCCAGAGCCAACACCAATAAAAGCTAAATTTCTTTTCTTTGCCAATATGTCTTTCCAGTATGAAACAGTACGCATGGGTGCACTTTGCAGGGACACGTTGTATCATAGTGGGCACTACTCACGCACTATTATATACATCGATATTTTTATATCAGAAAGAGTATGACGCAAGTATTTGTGAAACAAAGAACAAATTATGTCACTTCCTTGTTTCACAAATGCATGTGACATAAGCTTTCTGATAACACAAATTTCGATGTATATAATAGTGCGCGTGAAGCATGGCCCTGCAGACAGTGATTCCAGCCACATCGTCTGCGTGGGAACGAGATAATTTCCATTTACTAATGCTCTGATCAAAATCAGGTTTTCTTGTTGCACTCTCATCTTGCAGTATGGCGTTGGCTTCCCCATGGATGTGAATAGCGATTAAACATGTTTTAATTATTCTTTCTAAAAATAAATAAGCGTTTGTGCAGGTCTTCGTTATGATTTCCTGAATTTTAACGACGAAAAGATTCGACAGGTAGGCGAATTAAATCGATAGCCTGAAAAGTGGTTTTTCTAGTTAATTACCAATAATGTGCTAGTTTACCACTGTGTTCGTTACACGAATGGTAAACAAATACGGATGTAAACCTATTTGCGGCACTTTTTGGACTTAATTGTCAGACTGCCTGAGCGAGGAATAGAACCCACGACCTTTGAAAACAAAGGCCGAAGTCATACCGCTGAGCCAAACATATAAACAACATTTAATTTTGTATGTAGAAAACAGTACAGTAATGCTTTGTAGGGAAAATGTGATGTGGCAACCTCGCAAAGTGTTCGATACTCGCATTATGAGGTGATTTCAAATCGTATTTGACGTTGTATCTTACGTTTTGTGTAGAATGCGAAATGGAGTTGACAAAAGCGATTAACTCGACACTACATCTCCCGGTAGTACTTTAATCCACTTTTCAGCAAAGCAGAACTACCGATACTTGTATTGAACTGGTCAGATCAGTCCCACGTATGCAACAATGATCCTCATGAACACAATGCGAACAACAGGGTGACAAAAAAAAATAAGAAGGCAGTACACAAATCATCTACATGCATAACCGCATTCGTGTAGAATTACCATGCAAAGTGAGTCCATTCCGTACAATCATTAAGGGCAAGCAGTAAAAGCAATGGGCTCCTTCCCGAAAGCAAAAAAAAACAAAAAACATTCCACAATGGATATTCGGATAGTTGCAAATAAAACAAAATAAAGAAGGGCAAAAAGAGTTAGGTACAGTTACTCACTAGGAAGCGTTTTTCCCTTTTTATCTTTTTAAGGCTATCTGCTATTAGTAATTTTATAATATCTTTATCTTTCTCTTCCTCTTCCTCTTCCCCTTCCTTATCCTCATCCTCTTCCTCGTCTTCATCTTCATCTTCATAATCTTCGTAATCCAGGTTGACAATATTAGTGTTGCCAGCATTGTTGATATTGGTTGTAACTGTATCCCCTTGAGCGATATTAGTACTGGTATCAAGATTGATATCCCCCCTATTTCCAATGCTGTTTTGTTCGTTGTACTCGGATGCATCTATGCTAACACCGTCTTCTAGGGAATCGCTTAGTATTTCGTCCAGTAGAGCTCTTCTCTTGAAGCCATATGGTCGATAGTTGTTTCTAGCCGCCCTCTTTTTCTTTTTCCTTCGACCGGAGGCAAAGATGCTGTTGCTGGCCGTAGTACTGCTGCTGCTTTGGGAACTGGCACTCAGGCCCATCTGTGTCAACCCTCTTGGTCCTACTTCTAACATTGATACACTGGCGTCAGCACTAGCAGACGCACTGGCACTCGCCTCAGTACTAATGTGATGATCACTCCGAATACCATGAGCCCCTAAGAACAGCAAAAAATGGAACATTATTAACAGTTGCGTAAAGACAATAGTTTTGGGGGACAAAGTATTTGTTCAGGAAAGTGTTTGAAGCCTTACCCAATTGGTTAATGAAACTGGAATGAAATAAACACTCCATCATTGAGTCATAAAAGATGAAATTTGCTTGGGGCGAGAAGCCAAATTTGATAATTTTTTCGTTTGTAGATGATACAATTCACGGGTTTGAGTCAGTGTAAGCAGGTTGTAATAGCAATTTAAGCTGTAACAAGTTTTTCATGTCTAACACCTTATTAAATGAAGAGTGGCTTTATGAATTGAACCACCTCAAAGGCTCTACCTACCTCTAGCTGCCCTCTTTTTCTTTTTCTTTCGACCGGAGACAGAGACGCTGTTGCTGGACGAAACACTGCTGCTACTTTGGGAACTGGCACTCTGGTCCATTTGTGTCAATCCTCTTGGTCCTACTTCTAACACTGGTGCACTGACGTCAGCACTTGCAGAAGCACTGGCACTTACTGCAGAACCAATGCGACGAACACCCCGACCACCACGAGCCCCTAGGAACAAAAAAATAGGACATTATTAACAGTTGCATAGCCTAATTACATAAGTTTTTGAGTTCAAAGTATTTTTTTCAAGAAAGTGTTTGAAGCCTGATCCAATTGGTTAATGAAACCGGAATGTGAAAAAAAGTTTATCATTAATGTAATACCAAGTCAAAGATCAAATTTGCATGAACAAAAAGTCAAATAATAATAAACTGAATTTGGTCCCCAACCAAAAAATGGCGACCAAGAAACGGAAGGGTTGCCCACTTACACCGCCCCTAAATACGGTATAAACAAAAAAAAAAAAAACATTAGTAAGTTCGCTTAAGAAATACAGACAGATCGCGGTCATGTAGAGCACGACGAAAGGCTGAAAGAGTGTGGGAGCGTACAATGTCCTCTGACAAAGCGTTCCATGGATGTATAACGCGAAGTGCAAAGAAATTCAAGCCACAGTCAAGTCGTGACCTAGCCCGCCTAAGTTTTAATGAGTGTCCTCGTGTCATAGAACTACCCACAAAGTCGAAAAAGGACAAATCAATTGGGAACATGTTGTGCACAATTTTAAAAGTCAGCGAGAGGTCTGAGTAGAGACGTCGTAATTCCAGTGGCTCCAGGCCTCAGCGTTTTAATCTTTCCCCAGCAGGGAGATATCTAAGACCAGTTAGTGAACTAGTAAATTGGCGCTGAACGGACTCGAGTAGGTCAATCTCCTGGAGTAAGTTTGGAGACCAGACTGGGCTGGCATACTCCAGGATTGGTCGCACGTACACTTTAAACGCCCAGACATGAGTTTCAGAATTGGCGCGGGAAAAACACCGATTAACAATGTAGAGGCAACGGAAGGCCTGGGCCGCGATTTTCCTGCAATGGGTTAAGGACTTGAGATCAGACGTAAACCAGACACACAAGTCCCTGATTTCATTCTTACATCCCAACTGTAGACCGTTCAAAGTATATGGAGATAACTAAATACAGATGCAAACCTATTTACGTTGCCTTTTGGACTTATATGTCAGACTGCCTGAGAGGGGAATCGAACCCAGGACCTTTGGAACTAAAGGCCAATGTCCTACCGCTGAGCCAGACTGTCCTGGCCGTGTCAGTCTGGCTCAGCGGTAGGACCTTGGTATTTAGTTCCAAAGGTCCTGGGTTCGCTTCCCCGCTCAGGCAGTCTGACATATAAGTCCAAAAGGCAACGTAAATAGGTTTGCATCTGTATTTAGTTATTTCTTGTGAGCCTTTGGCTTTACCGTCTTTAATTATATGGAGATAATTGGGGAGAGCTTCGTAAGCAAAAAGAGAAGCATTTCTCGCTCGATAGAGGCAACTGCCACCATGTGGACCAAGCAGCGACCTCAGCTACGGTGTTATTTTCCCTGTGATGGTCAGCCAAATCAAGTACTTCCATACCCGTCTTAACGTCATCCGCAAACTTGAGGTTTAAATCATCACCAGACCCAGTTGATGATAGAAAATCATTAATAAAAAGGACAAAAAGTAGAGGCCCCAGGACGGAGCCCTGTGGGACCCCACTTAAAATAGGTAAAAGAGTATAGCGCGAAACTTCAATTCGGACTTGTTGCTGACGTTCCCGTAAAAAGGCATAAAGCCAGTTCATCAGTTGTCCATCAAAACCGAATTGTTTGAGTTTGGCCACAAGCTTTGTATGAACCACCGAGTCGAAGGCACGCTGAAAATCAAAATACACCACATCAAAATCTATACCCAAATCTGCAGCTGCAGTCCAGCGGTTCAGAGCTACCAACAATATTATTGTAGTGTGGTTGAACGATTTGGGAGGAAGTCGAACTGGTTAACGTCTAATAATTGGTGTTTTACACACTGATCCAGCATAGTCTTACGTACAATTGACTCCATTACCTTACAAATAACAGAAGTCAGGGCAATGGGGCGATAGTTGTTGGGCAGGGATGCATTGCCCTTCTTAAAAATTGGTACAACAATGGCCTGTCTCCAGACTACAGGGATTTCTCCACTCTCAAAAGAAAAATTAAATAGGTATACTAGTGCAGGCCAAATTTCCCAAGCAATCTGTTTAAGAAAGTACGCCGAGATGCCATCTGGACCTACGGCGTGACTGGGTTTAGGGTGATGAATCGACTGCATGATGTTGATTATTGGGTCAATTATTGATGTCCTACATGTGTTACCGGGATCTAACCCAGAAGGTGTAAGTGGTAGAATAATCCCGTTATCACACACCCCATTCGAAATGAAATGGAGTTGAGGGCAACAGCCCTGTCAAAGTTATTGGTAACATAAGAACTGCCGACCAAAAGCGTGGGAATAGAACGTGTAGTATCAGTCATCTTTCGATAGTGTCTAAAAAGGGCAGACTAAAAAAAAAGGGCAGTCTAAAAAGTCAATAACCGCAAAATCAATAACCGCAAAATCCAATTTGGAGTGCCAAGCAGAGACTGCAGCACTGTAAGCTGAACTACAGTTGTCGTAAGCTGCAAGGTTTAATTGGGTACGGGAATCCCTATAACGACGCCACAGCTGAAGTTTTTTTAGTCCTAATTTGCGGAGATGTTTTGGAAGGAACGCAGTCTTGGAACTTTTAGAAATTTGGAAATTTGGAACATTTCTCGTTTGTCAACATTACAATTCTCAGATTTGAGCCAGTGTGAGCAGGTTGTAGTCGCACTTTATACTGTAACAAGTTTCAAATGTCTGTCACCTTACTAATGAAGAGTGGCATTATGAATTGAATCACCCAGTGCCGTAATTAAGGGGGGGGGGATGCAAGGCACCCAGGCCCAGGAGGCAAGGCAGCCCTAAATTCAAATAATGGACCCAAATTTTTTTAATTGAAACTTTCCTTAAAATAGGCTACAGCCTTGAACCCAAATTGTTCAGTTTTCTGGTGCTCTACTCTTGCACCCCCTTTGAAAAAGTATAGCTACGGCACTGGAATCACCTCAAAAGCCTTTAAAGTTAACAACTGTGAGCAAACAGACCGAATGGTTAAAAGTTTAAGTAAGGGAGTCTTGATTGAGTTAAAGTATAAGTTTTACAATTATTGCTGTTATAATAAATTATTCTTGCCACAGCTGAAAAGGACTATTTTTTCCCTGAAATTCTCAGTGTTTTCATAACTATATTTTGTCAATTTATACTTACTTCACTTTTGTTCCAATTTTATTACTTTTTATAGCATCTGGGAGCACGAAATGGAATGTGACGCAAGGATACATTTTAAAACAGGAAGATAAGCCGGAATTTTTATGAATATTTGTCCATCCAGCCTATTGACACTCAACGTCAGAATACCTAACGCGCATCTGTATTATTTCATGATATTAACCCCAAAATTGTAAATTTCAGGGAATGCAATGAATGAAGGTGTAATAACGGAACAACCAACACTTTTTAGATTAATAATGAAAAAAAACGACAATGTTTGCCACTATTATAAACTGAATTGTAAACATCGGCATCTTTATCAACAGATATTCCTGTATCTAGACCAATATCGACTACAAACAGCTTCAACATGAAAAACATGGATTTTCGATATTTGGAGCCGAACAACAGAAAGAAAACTGATATAAAGAATTTCAAATTTGTAGAGTGTAGACCTTACACCTACTGGACACGGGACCTTACTGGACAGACTACAATTTCATATTTATTAGTCATAACATTTTAATTGATAATTTAAACAAAATTAGTTTACATCACGCAAGCCTACAGCAACAGAAACAGTCAAAAGCAGTTTTGTATCAAATTTCGTTTAAACCTAGACTAATAGTTTAAGAGAAACTTTTTAAAATTAGTGGCAGTGGATCGAACAGTAGCGGAGGTCGGTTAGGTATCAGTTCGTTATCGGTATCAAATCTGAACGTCCAAAAAATGTGAAAAATGAAAACATGTAGAAATGGCTAAAAACGATTGTAAGACATCCATAACGGAATGTTCGGATCGGCGAAAAGTCGTATCGTTAAATCTTTAATTATGATCAAAGCGCCCTCGTTTTTTTTTTATTTAAGCCTCAGATCTTAAGGGAGGGTATGAAAACATATTGATAAAACATATTTTCATGTACTTCCCTAGGCGACCTGAAAGCTGGTTTGTTTTATTTCGAAACCGCCTGTCCTATCCTTAAATTAAACGTTAGATGCTAAATAAACAAAATAAAAACGATTGCCCTAAACAACGTGCAACAGGACCTACCTTTTTTTTTACAATATCCAAGCAATATCCATCATTCAGAGGTTAATCTTGCCACTGCTTGGCCAACACCAGGCGAACTTGGGTAACAAAGCCCAAATGACGGGTTTTAAGTAGACCAGTTGGTGGATTTGTTCTTCATGGGTCATATGATGTGTGCAGCCGAAATAAAGCGTAGGAACGTTGGAAATTCCAGCACAGACCGACAACAGCTGTAGTCAATAAGCATGTCGTAAAAATAGTAAAACGCTCATGGCCTATTACTATTGCCTGTTTCGAAGAAAACACTGTGAATTAGGGCAACCGTTGATATTGTTGATATTGGATATCAACAATATCCAATATTGGATATTGTTGATATCCAATAACTAGTTGCATTTTAGGCGTGATCAAATAAGCATGACACAATTAAAGTAAAGGAATGTAAATGCTTGTCTTGTGTCTTCTTCCAAAATGTCATAATAGGAAGTAGAAGCAGCGATAATCTTACAACGTAGACCAAAAATTACACAACAATTAATGTTATAGTAATAATAGTGAATTCATTGGATTCATCCAAAAAATGGATAGTAGTTACTTCCACAATTTACCCTCACCTCTAATTATTGCCATAGGCTTATTACTAGACATTAAAGGTTCTGTCTATTTGTCTGCTTGTTCGGGCTATTTCTTTCAGATAGATTTTCAGATTGGTTCAAGCTTAATACCGAAATGGGTGCAGCAGAAATTTTTAGCACTTCTGGGAATGGAACATGGAATTATTAATACATTCCCATTTTAATTCTTGACCAGCGCCACCACATGGCTGGATTTAAATTTCAATTACAGAATTGCTTTCGATTACTAGACAGAGAAGAGTTGTGCGAAAAATTATCTTTGATAGCACCTGGACACAATTACTGTACTACGTCAAAAATGAATACTTCTTAGGTAAATAATCAGTAAAAAATAAATTGAGATGCAGAAAGATTGAAACGTGAAAGGATCCCTGACTGGACAATATCAACGTAGGGAGATAGCCAAAACCGTTTTTAATTTGTGATGAATGATTAATACTTGTAGGCTTACAGACATTTTTCATGTCTATGAAAAAATTCTATCTACTCGCTGATTTCTTCAAAGTTTCTTTCTTTACGCATTTACACAAAGTAAACAAAAATATCATGCATGAAAGATATGGTGGCCTTACACTTT
The DNA here is from genome assembly GCA_023313725.1 of Lithobius niger. NCBI lineage: Eukaryota > Metazoa > Arthropoda > Chilopoda > Lithobiomorpha > Lithobiidae > Lithobius > Lithobius niger. Next base: position 2,979 of record JAHWFP010234880.1, on the reverse strand, counting down.
CTAGGAGTGCATGTTACGAGTTTAATTCCGGATCTCAACGTTGAAATTATGCCACACCGGCAAGGTTACACTGACGACGTCATTTGTGAAATCTTCCAATCCCAAAGTCCACATGACGTCAAATTGTATTGTGCCATTGTCACTCCAAAATTAATACTAATTGTTAGTTGAAATAATCCTATTTGATCAATTGTTGTAACAATACATTGCTATGAATTGTCTGTACATAATGCTTGACATCAATTGTAAAGGCTCGAGCTCGCTAGGTCTTCTGTCTGATGCTCGTAACAATTATGTATTAGCCTGAACTTTTATTCCACCTCTGCCCTCCTGCTATCCCAGATCCAAAGGTAATTTCGGCTGTATAATTAGAATTTTTCCTAATCTCCCCAATCCCCGAACTTAAATTCAAACCTGACCAACCCAGTTGCTAGTTCAGCAATGCAACCACGTAGCTGCTTAGTTTAGCAGTCAACGAAAGAAACAGCCCGGAACTAACTAATCCAAATTTTTCCAAGTAAGCCTAATGCCGTTGACATTCCTTTTATGGCCCTAAGCAAAGGTTAGTGTCGTCCTTGAACTACAGGCAAGCCTGAGCACATGATCGCTCATATTTAACATTAAACTAGCCCAACACCAAAACTTAACCACGACTACTAGCCTTGTTTCATTAGTTAAGGTTAATTTCTAATTCCCGCAACCCCTTGATTAGTACCACGACACATTTTTAAGCAAGTCCCTTAACTGTGGGGTTGGCACTGGGGAAGCTGTCACACGTACTAATAACCCCTACATGCAAAGATGGTGTAAAAATCCCATTCCCAGAAAAAAATATTTATTAATGCAGAAAAAAGCTCACAGTACTAAATCATGCAGAACCGAAAATAAGACGGAGGTCCGACTACCACCCTTATTTTCTGTCTATCCTAATTTTTCCTGCAGACATTATTTCTGATGAAAAAAAGAAAAAACTGAAGAAAGTGTTCTTTTTTCGGGGAGAGGGGAATTTTCGTAGTCCGGGAAGACAGAAATATAAATCTGCTTCTGCCATTGAGTCAGTGATGCAAATTCATCTTTTTAATTTCTCCCTATGCACCATAAATATGTAATTAACCATTTAATATAAATACGTGAGCATGCTTTGCCATTTAATAAAAATAATATGTCAGCGAGCCTTTACCCTTTAATAAATAATGATTTACCATAATGATTTACGAAGTTGATAAATAGTGCGGGCATTGATAAATGTGAATTCCTACGGTTTTCTTTCCTATGGATGACATTGCAGTTTTTCGTAACAACAATACATTTGTTCATTATTCGGTGACTGTTGCGACTGGGATGGAAATCATTCAAAAGGGCTTTAAGCAGGGAAGATGTCATTGTAAATAACGCATATTTAGTGAATTTTATTAAACAGGGTTAGAGAAGTTATACTAACATAAATAAAATAAAGTAATAACTCTGTTGGGTTTATTTAACACCGCCCCTGAGGAGGGAGACGATAAACATAATCGCCTAAATCTGCTTATTTATATTATTATCACAATGCCATCAACCCTGCAGAGTACAAACAAGTCTTATAGGGAAGCCCCAATTTTGTTCTCTGGTCTTCCTTACGTAGAATGAATATTTTTTAAGCATTTTTAAATCGGTGGTTTGTTTTAGGGTTTTAATTGAACAGAGAACTGAGATTTTAGAAAATTTCAACTAAATCTGCGATGTTATGGAAGGGAATTAATAATGATAGTTGACTTATGGGAGCTAATTCAGTCTGCATTCTGTGAGAAGCTACTCTGACGTTTAAACATCACCTTTATTCTTTATCAAAATTCGTCACCTGTCTGTTTAGTTAAGGCTGTGGAATTTCTCTTCGTTATCCACAACTCATGTTTCGTTTTGCACTTCGCATAATACATTTGACTCTTTTCTGCTTATTTCCTATTGTTTTACCTTTCTTTGAGCAATTATTGCTGATTGTAAGGCTCACAGCCACTGATACGTTGAAATCTATGTTTTAAATAGTGATTTGATTAGGAATTGACTCACTCGGGAAATGATATTAATCTGGATTCAGAGGATTTGTTGTGAACAAGACTAGCCCAATTCATAGTGCAGTTTATTTAATAAAAGGAACAGCATATAAACCCATTATCTGAGTGTTTTCTGACAACTCTTAGGTTAATCTGTTGACGACTGCTTTCGACGCTTAATCTCAACTATGTTGTTTATGAATGCAGTTCATTACCTCTTGATTTGAGTGTTACTTACTGAGATTTTTAGATGATTTCTGGATTAATCCTTTATTATTGCCAGATCTTCTTTTAAGCATTCTTCTTTTAGAGTCATCTGCAGTTTCGTCGTTTCCAATTCCAATTTTAATATCGGCCCCAGAGCCTATACCACTAACCTCAACGGCATTGCTATTCGCTGAACTCTCTGAAACTGTGTTTGTAACATTATTTACTGACTGGTCAACATCTGTGGTTGTACCAGTAATGCTGGAATCTTTTACCTCAGCATCGTCAGCAACAAATTCTCTCGCACCAACTCCATTCTCATCATTTACTTGTATGTTGACTTTTGCATCTTTCCCGACACTATTAACGTCAACTGAGTTACTATTTTCTTCATTTGTTACAGTATTGTTTGCCACATTTAATTCGCTTTGATCCGTAGTAGTGTTTGTCAGTTGAACTTCGGAATCTATTATAGATGCCTCATCAGCAGCAACAATGTCAATTTCATCTTGTCCAATGACGATGCCGACAGAAGCACCTGGTGCTATTTCACTAACCCCAACATCGTTAGAATTTGCATCAGTTTTACTATTTGTACTGTTAATGGTGGTTTGACTTTGGTCAACTTTAGTGTCAGTTACATCAATACTGGTACCTACTATTGCATCCACGCCATCACTATCCTTTTCGACATCAGGCTCGTCATCATTCATTTTTTCCCGTTCTGTTTTTTCAGCTG
>JAHWFP010234875.1:0-26923 GCA_023313725.1 Lithobius niger | reverse complement strand
AATATTTATTCAGCAATTGTAATTATACACATAACATGCATGCACGAAGCCTAACTGGCTTGTTTGTGCACAGAATATAAGACATTTATACATACAATCATGTAACGGTAGTTGTTATACAGAATTTTTTAACAGTATCATATTTCTTGCTGAATACAGTTGTTCAGTATGCTTGATTTAGGAGCCAATTTTTAAAATTTTTTTTAATATTGCCTCTCGTTAATTTCGATCGAATTTTGGATGGTAATTAGTTGAGAATGGATGGTTCTAAATATTCAAGGCATCTTCTACCATAGGAATTTCTCCAGGTTGGAACCTGTAACCATGCTGTATTGCTTCTTCCAACTCTTATAGTTCTTTTTTGATAATTGTTATCAAACAAGTTTGTGATTATAACATTTAATTTGAACAATTTAGCAAAGTTCAGTAGCTGAAATTTTTTAAGAATATTTTTGGTCGACATTTTAACTTTTGAGCTAAAGAGTGCTTTCGTTGCTTTATTCAATGTTTTTTTGTAATTTTTCAATGTAGTTTTCGGTGGTTGAACCAAATATAATTCAAGCATAGCGAACCTGTGACAGTAGCCACGATTCATAGATCATTTTTTTAATTTCGATTCCAAATGTTTTATTGACTCTGTATAGCATCGGTATAATCCCTCGAATTTTTTTCTTTAGATTTTCGATATGTGTATAAAATTTCCAGTTTTCATCAATTTCAATTCCTAAATAGCGTAGCGAGGCAACCTGATTGATTTTAGGACAGCGATTACAATACGAGTTTACATGCAATTTTCATTATGTGAACGGATAATACAGGTTTTTTTTCGGTATGTGAGGTAGCTACATGCATAAAGTTTGTTTTGTCATTATTAATGTGTAATTCATTGTTGGATAGGTATTGAATTATGACATTAAAATCGTTTTGAAGATTATTCACCATAACTTCTTGTTTGTTACTAACCGATATCGAAATAATAATAATAATAAAACATGAAAAGCTAGTATGGACTACGGAAGGGCAATGAGCCTGCTAACACCGTTCCAGCACAATTTAGAATTAATATTGACGTTTCAAGAACGATAACAGAGGGACTTTGTCAAGGGTTAATTTAAAAGCTCCCACCGAGACTGCACCAACGACAACACCAGGAAGTGAGTTCAAGGTGCTACCACCCTCATCACAAAAAAATTTTCGTCTACATTAAAGTCTCGATGTCTGGACTCGTCGCTTGAATGGATGACTACACAAGTTGAATGGTAAGTAAATTCAAAATAAGGTAATTCCACCGAAAAAAGACCGTGAACAATCTTGTACGTAAGTATTGGGTTTGATTTCAGCCTCCGATTTGCAGCTATCAGTACATCGTCAAGATGAAGAGAACTATATCTTTAATTACAGGCTTTTGTCTAATTGCAAAATTCTAAGACCAATGTCTAATTACAAAATTCGGGGCGGTGCAGACTAGCTTTCAAACACCGTTAATTCAGCAGTCTCCTAAAAGTATGGAGTGATGAGGCTGAGACACTGTTGCCAGGAAGAGTTTAAGTGAATCCAGTTGTGAAAGTTCCAAACGTTGTTTATAGGTTTTACTTTTCAATCCTGATAGTGATTTTGTGAAACGTCTCTCAAAACTGTCTCAATGTGGTCGATATCTTTTAATAGACTTGGTGACCACACCTGGCATGCATACTTTAGAATTTTACCAATCTAAAATTGCTTTTTTGTAAAATTATAGCTTGCGTGGGCACAGTTGATGCGTTAAATATCACATAAAACATAGGTTTATCAGACATTATTGAAAAACATGGGTCATGTTTTGTCTTCCGTACAGTAGACTCCTCAGACCCTGGACCAGACAAGCACATCAGCCTTGCATACAGGTTCAAAAAAAATGTTGTTATCACGTTTTTTAGTATAGATTGATAAACCGCAATTACAACTGTTTTTTGCTGCTCGTAACAGCATTGGCATACTGTTCACTTCCGGTTTTGTGGCAAAGTTATTACGATGTTTGAGAACTCACAGGGTGTTTGACTTCATTTGGATTACGTGCACAATTGTGGAGTTCTCTGGAAAAAAGGCATAAAGTCACTTGTGCCCTTTTTTCACCTCCTAAAAAATCTGATAGAGCACCTCTCAGTCTATGGAATAAGGGCACAAACGGTAGGAAGTCGACCAACAGAAGCGCTTTACAAGTATTTTTTTTATTTAACGCTGAATGTCGCCGCGAGATATTGCTGCTTTTCAACATGGCTGCCGCCAGTGCCACTGACGATTTTTCCGCTAATTTCCTATTTTCCTGTTTTTCTGAACATGTCTGCTACATAAATATGTTTTAAAAAGGAACATGAATATATATCCCATCAGAAAATGCTAACTTTCAAAGATTAAGTATAAAATACTAATTCTGAGTTTTTTGCCCTTTTCTCAAAACATGTATTTTCATTAGTGCCCTTTTTCCAGGGAACTCCTCAATTTGCCTGACGTGTCTTTTAGTATAAGAGCCATAAAAAAAATTTTGTGAACTCGAAGACGGGTGATTTTTTTGGGAAAAAACGTGAAAACGGAATATTCTATTTAGGTGAGAATTTCCAGAAATTTTACCTGTTCATGTATAAATAAAATGGTGTCCCCACCTTCACCAGCTAATTAAGTATGGCAGAAACCGATTTTTATCAACAAAGGCAGATTTTGTCTTCTCACTAAAAACGGCTAGTCAAATACATTTCAAAAATAAAACTATAATTTTCCGGTAGTTTACGTTTGTGGTCGTAGGCAATTTTAACGTCAATTTTATTCAATTTATTTTTTTTGTTGACATCACTTCCGTTGGATGCAAAACTGGTGCAGTCGACGGAGGTGTGTACAGAGACGATTAATAAGAAAAACGGTGGCGTGTTCCCCAAAGTTTGTTTTTCTGTTTCGTAATTTTTGCAGTGAGAAGAGCAAGCATGCAGCTCAGCAAGTAATAATTTTCTCTAAAATGAAGTACGTAGTAATAAAGGTAGCTATCTCTTTGCTACGTACTTTTTGTTATTTTTGGAGCGTTTTGGAGTGGAATAATAATCACGACAGTTTTTTTTTTTTACAATACAATTTTGTTGCAGTTATAATATTGGAATTGAGTGTCTCAACATAGCAAAGGAAGCGATTCGAATCACACAATTCGTACTATCTGTCAATCAAAAGTTGGACTCCTGTGATCTTCCTTGCAGTTTCAAGTTACGCAAAGGCCAAAGTTTTATAGCTCGGTAGTACAATGGTAAGGGTACCGGGGCGGGGAGGAGGGGGATTTCGGGATTTTCGGTTAGCTTGCAAATAAAAAGATTAAAATTTGGAGCTGGTTTAGTAGTTTGTATTCTAGAGTATTCTCAAATTGAACTGCGAGCAGCAATGATGTACCATGTACATTTTGTTTTTCTGTGTTAAGTGTTTCAAAAAAATATTAATAATAATAATAATAATAATAATAATAATAATAATAATAATAATTAGGTGATTCAAGACAAGCTTCATAAGTAATGGTTATAGCATGGATTTTGCAACAATGCGCCGGTATAAGCCATTTTTGGCACACTTTTGGTAGAGCGACGCCCGAGGTGGTGTGGAATCGTCCGAGGGGGCGAAGCCAAAGAGGATGTTGTATACCTCCGCGGACGTCGCTTTACCAAAAGTGTGCATTAAATCGCTTACACCGGCCCATTGTTGCAAACTCCATGCTATAACTTTCTTATTATCCTACCTTCGTTTCGTGTAGCAGCAGAGCCGTACAGAAATACCGTTGTCGGAAGAAAGGAGAAGTTCTCATCCTTGTTTTTCGAAAGCTCGAACAACAATCGAACAACAATGCTTTAACAGTATGCTTTAATATGACGTTTCAAGCGTCTTATTGTTAAAATGTCCATTGTTCGTCGAAGGGGACATTCGAAATGACATGCAGACATTGGGCTTTAGGGGGGGGGATGAGGCTTAATGGCGCGTCGACAGCTTGGTCATTAGCGCCAACTTCAGTCACAGTGCAGTGGTCCGGGTTGCCACTGCACCACACATTACAGAGATATTATTCAAACCCTTAATCTAAATCTTGTCATACATCTGTACCTCCTGCAAAAATTGAAAAACACCGGACAGGAGGACAGACTTATCGCCCAATTGGCGCACAATGTCATGCGGAAGATGGAAACGACGACGAAAACCATCAAGATGGCAACAATCAACAAGTGGTGAACGCTCGTTAAACCCTTTAACATTCGAAATGAAGCAAGTCAGTTACCCCGAGCAATGATGCTTTAACAATACTCTTTGAACAGTTACCCCACGTGAGATATTATTACTAAAGTTTGGTTGTAGTCTGAGGGAACAAAATCTCATTTCCCTTGCTCGCTGAAGGAGCACTTCGGAATCGACCAATAATGCCGGCGATAGAGCTGTTGGAGTCGTTAAAGAAAGTAATGTTGGAGGTTTAGAATGTAACACTGCGGAAAATTTAATGTAGTGATCCAAAGCAGTGACGGATTGTGCCTTCCGAGAACCGGGAAGGCCCCCACTACAGGAGGCCCTTGTTGAAAAAAAATAAACTTTATTGAACAATTTCACATGAATTCGTATGTAAATTGCATTTTAATTTTCAGGAAAGCGTTTTAAATTCATGCAGATTTCTTTAAAACTACGGTAGCTTTCTTGATCCTCCCACACTGCAGGAAACCTTTGTTTCAAAAATGATTTTTTTTTTAAATTTGAAATGAATTCGTGTAAAAAACTTGCACCGCTCAGTTGCAGGAAAAGTTCCAAATTCACGCTCTTTTCATTGAAAAACGTTAGCTTCCAGGGTGCTGGGGGCGGGCCCCCCTCCACAACCGGAGTCACGTGTTTAAATTGTATCTCTAAGTTGCAGAAAAAAGTTTCACATTTATGCCGATTTCTTACGCCGAGGCTTCCCTTTACTTCCCCCTAATGTCCCGATCTCGGTTCACCCGGTCTTGTATGACAAGATTTAGATTAGGGGTTTGAATAATATCTCTGTAATGTCTGGTGCAGTGGCAACCCGGACCACTGCACTGTGACTGAGGTTGGCGCTAATGACCAAGCTGTCGATGCGCCATTAAGCCTCATCCCCCCCCCCCCCCCCTCACCCAGTGCGAGTGTTCTTGGGGCCACTGTAGTATATTCCCGGAGTGGCCCGACCCCACCCAATCCGAACTTGATCCAAAGTAGCATATTGCTTTACAAAGATGGTCATACTTGTAAGAATTCTAAAAGTGTGCAAAGTAAGTATGCAAAATAAATGTGCAGAATAAGTATGCAACCATTGTTGAGCATTGTTGCAACTGTGCGAATACGGGATTTATACAGCATCGTTTTAACAATGGTCGGGACGAAAGTAGGGTAATAAGTTCCGTGGCCACATTTTAATGTTTTTAAAATCGTATTTTGGCACTGCTGCCTGTGAGTCGAAAGTTGTCGCTTTCTCTCGAAACATCAGTGCACCCATTTACGCAACTGCAAAACAATACTTTACCTTACTTGGCTAGCTAAATTGTTGCTACGTCTAGATCCACACACGTCCCCATTACCACGAAACATGTCTGAGTGTGTCCTTGGCGAACAGCTTCACAGTTCCTCGTATTATAATGAAACTAGCTGAAGCCTGGGTGATATTTGCTGTCTGATGTGTTTGTTTCGGAAGGCGTGTATCCCGTCTATGTATTTTTACGTACAGTATTGGACACTGAATTTTGAAGGTTTTTTCCACACAAGCATTGATGCAGCGCTTTTTCATGGATGAAAACTCCATTGTTACGATTTAGCAATATTACGTGAAAAACTAGCCTTAATCGAACAATACAATTTAGAAACGTGCTCCAACAATGGAACGATGTTTGCACAAACAATCTGCATCTGCCATTTAAATTGTTCAGAATTCAATGTCCTGAACTATACACTGGCTAACAATTCGTTCGCTTCGCTCTATCAATGATCGCCTTCCCTGACCCAGTCTCCATGCACTTACGTATGAAAATTTCCACGGGAGGGAAAAGGAATTGAGGCTTAATGACGCGTCGCAGCCAGGTCATTAGCGCCAAATTCAGTCACAGTGTAGTGGTCCCGGTTGCACTCGCCTCTCATTACAGACATGTTAAACAATCCTCGAAATTAGATCCACCGTTTAACAAAGTCCGTTTAACAAAGTCCAAATCTTTAGCCCACCGTTTATGTCATTTTGTTTTCTGGGCGAGGCAGAAAGTAAATAGCGTTTTCAATATAAAAGGAACACTATAATATTGTTTAGTAGCCTGGCAGGAACAGGTAGCAAAAACAAGACCCCGCCCTCTCAACTGCAAATACAGGTTCGAAGTGAGGCTGAAAGTGAAAGGCACTACCATTTATACCGCAGGGTCCGCAGTCAAAATATGCTGCTAAAATTAAGAAATTCTTTCAAGCACTCATTGATGCTAAAAAAAAAAAAAAAACAGAGAAGGCACTTAGGAAAAAATAAGCAAAAGTGACCGCCCCTAATCTGGTCAAAGTTTTGTACGCGTTCGTAATTGTATTTAATTCCCGGTCCCAAGTAGTTTACCACAGACCGGGGAGGGCCCATGTTGCCAAAACTATCGATATAACAAGGTTCTCCCGAAACGGTGGAATAAGCTACCCAGTGACTTCCGTCTCCATCTTGGAAATCTTCCAAGTTTACTATTCCGTTTTCACCAGTAGGCCAAAGTTTTAAGGGATGCGTGTCTTTACTAAAAGTACCTCTGAATTTTGGAATTTTCATTACTCTAGCCAATCCATTTAAATCAAAATTCGTTAAAGGTTTATTAAAATCGATTAAACCTTGGGTGGTCTTAAGTAAAGACCTCTGCCACGGGGCAATTTTTTTTGATTCTTTTTTTGATTAATTTTTTTTTTCGAGCCGGAATCTTCCACTTGCTTGTGATGTCGCACTAGTTCAGCAAGAATTTTTGCATCGTTTTGTGCCTTTGTGCGTTTTGTCGACTTATCCCGCAGTTCCGCCCGCCAATCCTCCGATCCCGGCTAAAATCGGTCCTAACAGTGCTAATGGCAAAAAGCCGCCTTTCTTTTTTTGTGATTTTGTTTTGAGCGTCATATTATCTTTTTATTATTATTATTTAATAAACAACTTCGACTTTACCTCTGTCCAACTTTAAATTCATTTTCCTGTCTCCAATGAGGAGAGCGTGACATGTAGTGTTAGCTGGCACGGCTGCTCTAAACTTCAGTTTGACTTGTACGTCCACGATTCCAGATTGAAGCCTCTCGGACTGTTTGGAACAATCCAACATCACGAGAGGATAGGCTTTCTTGAACTGAAGCAAGTCAAAACTCAAGTCGTTGGTGTTGTAGCACAGCTGCCTAAATTGCTGCGCCATTCTGTACAAGCCGACGTACTCTCCAGTGGCAAAATTAGTATTTAAATCGAGAAACGGATATCTTTCGGAATTTAGAGTCACGTGAACATCTTGCAGACTGCAGTGATCAAACACACCGCTGTTTTTGACTAAAGAGTCCTGCCTGTTTGTTTGTAAAGCTAAAACTATCCACCTAGGTTTTTCAACAGCTGAAGTAGTCAGTACGCGCCAAGTGAAGCTGGTGTTTTGAGAGAGCACGCAGCTATCGTAATGCCAGTGTTTAAATCTTAAATCCACGGTCGCTCCGTGGTCGATGAGATTGTATAGTTTAATTTTCTGCTCGTCCGAGGCAGTGCCATGTGGAACGAGTCAGCTGATGCTATTTAGAACGACTTTACCATTGGCCGCTGCCGCTGCTTTGAAGATGGCGTTCGTATCACTCGCTCGCAAGGGGGGGGGGAGAAATTGAGGCTTAATGGCGCGTCGACAACTTGGTCATTAGCGCCAACCTCAGTCACAGTGCAGTAGTCCGGGTTGCCACTGCACCACACATTACAGAGATGTTTTTCAAACCCCTAATCTAAATCGTGTCATACATCTGTACCTCCTGCAAAGCATGAGTGTGAGCACGTGTTTAGTTCCGTAGATTAGCTTATCATAATTTTCGAACAATCCCATGACGTGTTTCAGAGGCATGGCGAACGTAAAGCTTCCCTTGGGAGTTGTTTCAACGATGATGGACGCGTGCCGCTGTTTGTATCCCAAGTTGTCTGTTAGTTCAGCAGTGACTGAAGCCGCACTATCCAGCGCCCAGCACTGGCCAAGCAGAGCCGGTTGTTCCACCGAGCCGTAGGTGAGCAGTCCCTTTATCAGAGTACCGAACCCTGGAAAATTTAACTCGTCAACTTTATTTATCACCGAGATGGTATTTGATGTTAGAAAACAGGAACATGGGAGCATTATTAATAAGACTAGCTACGTCAATATCGATATAAGCCAAGTCATCGTCCTTCAGCAACCTCCCTTTAATCAGGAGGTAACTGTTAGCAACGTGCAGAAAAAAATCTTGGTTTTCTACGTGTATGCGGATTTCTGAATTTACGTTGTTGAGATTGAAGCCAACAATTGGATTGTATTCGTGGTAGGTGTAAGACTCGACTGATGAATCGTACACCAAAGGTTCGTTGATTTTTAAGTAATCTTCTACTACGCTCATTTTCTGGGTGCTGTTATGAATTTGATGAAGCTTTGTTTCTAGGTGTCAAACCGTTTTTTTGTTTTATTAATAGAGTTAAAATTAAGTCCTTTCCTTTTTTTTCCAAACACGAGCATTTTATCCTTTTTTTATTTAGATATCAAATGAAGACGCACCGTGAGCGTCTCACCATTTAAATCCAACGGCTCGTTGGTCTCTGAAGTGAGCCAAACTCTTATATTTCTGATTAATTTTGTAGTAACTGTGAAGTGCATTAAATTATGCGGGGACTCTATAATTTTGAAACCGGGTGATGGATTGAGATAAAAGGAATATAAAGTGGGCTGAGTGTCGTTGTTTAGATACGAATTGCCAATGATATCCACGTGTACAAAAATTGTGTTGTCGCTCATAATGTCGACTGTATTTTGACTTTCTTGACTTCTCACGTAGTTGCCTAAGTCAAACCCCAAAACTGGAGCCAAACTCTTATTGCCCGAAAAAGATATTCCGTAATTCGGATTGGTAATTATCAAGGTGGTTCTTAAAGTGTTTAGATTCAGAAGAATCGTAATGGCATCCTTGCCAGTGGCGGATCTAGAAATTTCTTAAGGGGAGTGCTGTTCTACACCAGCTAGGGGTTTGGGGGAGCGCTGCAAGCTTCCTTAGCAGGGTCTGGGGCAGAGCCCCAGAAGTTTTTTAATTTTAAGAATTTGAGGGCATTTTATGGCTTCTAAAGTGCATGATTTTCCGGTATCATTAAAGATAAATTGTTAATAGCTAGTAATATGTCGACTCAGCAAATTTTTAGAAACTTTAATGCTTAACTGCTAGGATACTTATTTTTCTCTTCAAATCAGAAGCAATTTGAAATCTTTACGAATGTATTGGGATGGAACACGACAATTAAAAAAAAAATACCCTTTGTTTAAAATACACTTTTTAAAGGATTTCATTTCTCAAGGTTTTCAAAACTCACTTTTTATTTAAATGACTAGTGGAAGGGCAGAAGCGTGTGTGTTCACAAAAGCCCGTAGCGAGCCAACTGAGCGGCGCCCCTCCCCCCCTCCACCCACTACCTATATCAAGAAAAAATTCACAGATATTATATTCAGGCTTACATAACTAAATAGTAACTACTCCTAGTAAATGAGAGAGACCTGTACTAGGTATTTAAAGCAGTTGAAGACAATGAATTTGGGACAAATTAAAAAAAGTGTTTTTTTTTTATTTAACTAATGGGATTCGGTATTAATTTGTGCTTTTCAACTGATTAAAAAACATCAAATAAAATGATAAAGAGATGAGAGTAATATATTTCACAAGAACAACCTGAAAATAAACATTTCAGTATAACTAATTCAACCGGAATAAAAAAAACCGTTCAAGCATCCCTTTAAGAAGCAAGTATACTGAATTGCCGCTCTATAAACCTTTTTTTTTAATTTCAGTTTTCAGTTTTCTGATCATTCAAGGAAAAACGAATAATCGGCTAAAAAAAACATCAGAAAATTGTGGAGCGAGCAATAAACCAAGTCCAAGCAAGTGACGTTTCTTACAGTATTGTGAACTTTGATGCAACACGATCCGTTAAAAAATACTATATTAATTGTGCTTTACCATTCAATTCCATGGTTACACGGTTGGCAGGAATTCGGCGTGGCGGCGCCTTGCGCGCCATACCCTTCCTACGGCCCTGATTAGTTCAGACTGTCACTGTAGCCTTGCAAAGCAAAATCCAAGCGACGATCGCCTTTCCTAGCAAACTTGTCTATTACATTATTTACGTTAATTGGAGTGTTTCGAATATTTGATAAGGCAATGCCTGTTACCTGTCATTAGTCATTGTTGATTGCAGGTAAAATTTTAATATTTCCAGTGCAGAAAAACTTCTTACGCTACAAACGCGTTTCTCAGGTGGTGCAAAATAATTAAATATATTCTACTTCTGCCTGGTTTTCTTACGCTTCTCAATGGCAACTTTGGGTAGCTGTGCTGGCCCCTGGTTTGAATTTACTTTCCTACCTAGATGAAAAGATTTGAACTGTGGTTGTGTAATTACAAGGATAGTAACAACCTCTGGCATGTCTTAATTTAATCCTTTCCGTTGGGAGCGTACACAATTACGTACGTGACACGTGGAGGCGGGGGGTGCGAAAATGTGTTAGAGAGTGGGGAGTTTCTCTAAATTCGTTTAGCTAAATGATTTTTGTAATTTCTGTTTGCAACTAGGAATTTTTATTTTTTCAAAACGACTGATCTTTACGTCCCTATACTAACCACATCTTATAAATACTAATTCATCCAAAAAATTAATTACATATTTTCAGGTGGGGGTACGGCAAGTGCTACATTAGTTTACAAACGGGGAACGAGGGAAGGAGGGACGGGGAAGGAGGGAACGGGGAAGGAGGGGGTTCACGTTGCTAAAAAAAAAAAGCGTGTTACGTAATTTGTGAACGCTCCCGTTCTTGTCTACTTCCGTGTGGGGCTTCTTTCTGGGAGAAGGTGACTCATCATTCTACTGTGACCCCTTAAGGGCAATTGAAGACCCTTTAATTTATTATCTTTTTTTCTTTTTGTCATTTGTGGGCAAGTAAACAAACCATTTTGAAGGTCAACGCAGAAAGGTGATAGCTAATTTTTTTTCTGAGAATGGCTTTTTTTAAATTTCTTTAGCGCACCCACCTAAATCCGCCACTGATCCTTGCTGTGGTCATTCGAATCTATCGCCGACTTGAGAAATTTATTCAAATCCTCGATTTCGTAAGCACCGGGACTTAGTAACACTTGGTGCCATGAAGCGCCAGCATCTGTAGTGTACTGAATTTCGTTATTTCTCGAGGTGATGTTGTGAATGCTGTTGTAAGTATCTAAATTAAGCAGAGCCAATTCGTAATTTTTTTTAGAGTCCAAATGAATTGGAGTGTTTAAATTAATTTTCAAGTCGGAGTCTTTGCCGGTGAGAATAATCGAACAGGAATCCATGTTTTTTTGTTTTTTTTAAAGAGATGAAAAAAGATTGTACTATAGTAAAAAAGAACAACCGTAAAGATGAAATATTGCGTCAAATGTAAACATTCGACTCCTAACCAGTCGAAGGCCCCAGTTTCTACAACTTCATGAAACAACAGACCGATGGAGATTGTGTTTTGCGATGTATGTGGTACAAAAAAAGCTTACTTCGTCAAAACGGGGAAGGGACTCGTGAACAAAATCATAGATAACTTGCCTGTTGAAATACATTTACCGGGGTATCAATACTGCGGTCCTGGAACTCAGCTAAAGAAGCAACTGGCACGAGGAATTCCTGGAATAAAAAAAATAGACGAAGCTTGTAAAGTACACGATATAGCTTACGCCGAGAACTCGGACTTAAAAGACCGCCACGCCGCCGATGAAGTTCTAATTTCAAAAGCTCAAAGGGTGAGAGAGGATCCATCACTGGCATGGAGGGAAAAGCTAGCCGCTTCCACCGTTAAGAAAATCATGAAAACAAAACTCAAGTTCAGAATGGGAAACAAAAAAATGGATCAATTCGTAAACGAACTTCACAAATCGACGCGGAAAAATGATGGAAGGTGATTGTACTGGGCCTAAACGATCTATGGCAGGCTGACTTGGTGGAGATGATACCGTACGCTAAGCTAAATAAAGGCTTTAACTACCTGCTGACTTGCATTAACGTCATGTCCAAGTTTACTTGGGCCATTCCTCTTAAATCTAAAACCGGTCGAGATGTTACCGAAGCTTTCCAGAAAATACTCTCAGGAGCGACCGCCCCTAAAAATTTGCAAGTCGATTTAGGTAGTGAGTTCTACAATAAAAATTTCAAAGTGCTACTTAAGCACCATAACATCAACATGTACTCTACGTAGTCTGAGAAGAAAGCGAGGGTGGTTGAACGCTTCAACAGAACACTGAAAACTCGAATGTGGAAAAAATTCACCCGGCAGGGGAATTACAGGTGGATTCACATTATCGACGAGTTGGTTTCGCAATACAAGGACACGGTTCATTCCTACACAAAACTGAAACCTATGGAAGTAACTAGACACCATGAACCGATGCTGAGACGAACTAGCTCTAAACAACTGCTGAAGAAGCCCAAGTTCGCCGTAGGAAATAAAGTCAGGATTTCTAAAGTTAAAAAACTTTTCGACAAAGGATATTTGCAAAATTTTATCAACGAAGTGTTCACGATCCGTAAAGTGCAAAAAACCCAACCAGTTACGTATCTTTTAAAGGATGAATCGGGTGAACCGGTGCTCGGCGGTTTCTACGAACAGGAAATTAAAAAAACCCAAGTTCCAGATTTATTTCTAGTGGAGCAAGTATTACGTAAAAAGATGGGAAAAGATGGAAAATTGCGTTATTTCGTTTAATGGAAGGGCTATGACTCCAAGTACAACAGTTGGACAGATAATATAGATAGTTTAAGCTGAATTCACGTGCCCATAAGCTAGAGTACTGACTGCATCGTCACAGACCCATCTCTTGTCGTCGTAGGGACTGAAAGCCAACTTGTTGATGGTAATTGTTTTTAGTCGTGCACCTCCGATTGAATGAAAGTTCATACTTATGACGCTATTATTATCAGCACATTCTGGTACGTTTCATGTACCACTTGTGCTGTTTTCTTAATGCCTTTGCAAGCCATTTTGTTCTTTCCATCCGATTGTAAAACGCTGTAGAGCTTTGACTTTAACCCTACAAACTCGGATATTGGACACCCCGCGCTCTCGTCTTTCATCTTCCCCAATACTTTTTTGTTGATGTTGGAGTGTAAGAAATGATCTTTTGGGTAGTCGGATGTGTCGAACAACGACACATCTTCTTCCATATCTTTGTAACCATCGTCCGTTTCTATCTCATAAACACAGACTATCTGTATCCGTGACTAGAGTTTACATCTCTCTGGTCCGTACTTTTTCATCATGTGATCGTAGTGAAACCGGTAGACTAATACCTTGGACAGTTCCAAGACGCTAAACCCAACCACGATGGGCTTGTTCAAGATGATATTTGCGGGAGTCTTTGTAAATATTACCAAATCCTCGCTTAGAGAAGTGAAACTCGTGGTGTGGGGGGTGAAACGCGTACTTGATAGCTTTCTCTTTCGTCTTTGCTATCAAGACGTTGTTTCTCTTGCGCTTGTTCTCTATCGTCTTACTGAAAATCGAATTATTTTGCAGTTTGTGGAGGTTTTTGTCAAAATCGTTTCTAGCTGCTTGCCGTTTCTCGTTATTAAACTCTATGTAAGGTTTCAGCCAGGGGGCTTGCTTAAAGCTGATCGCTCTGTGTATTTTCTTGAGAACCATGCCGAGAGAGATGTAATATTTCAAATTCCTATAGTGCACCACGTAGTTTGTCTTTGAGCGAAGGTTAGTTGTTAACTTTAGGCCTTTGCTGTACGTTAACCGCAAGTCCTCGATTGCCCGACGGTTGAAAGGAGAAAGTATAGACTTTGTGATTTTCATGTGTTCCGGGGCTAACGGGAAATCAATGTGCGATGCATGAAGCATCTCAGGGTATTCCAAGTCAACTTCTAATATCAGCCCCGTATCACTCTGATCTCCGTAATTAGCAAGATTTATATCTTCGAGCTGGTCTTCCGGCACCCATTCGTACTCTCCAGTCGCTAGATACTCGCACATTACACAACCGTACAAGTTGTTGAAGTCCAAAAATATGATGTAAGAATTCTTTTTATCAGGGTCGAAGGTAGATGGTATATACGGGTTGTTGGCTTTAGCGTATCTTCTAGCTATAAACGAGACACCGCCTCTTATGCCCTTTTCCACCATAAGATGCATGTCAATGTTAGTGAAGAGATACAAAGACACTCCCGTCCTCTTGAGTGCTGCGTCCCAAGATTAGAAATGTAATGGGAGGGGTCCAATCCGTAACTAGCCAAACTAGTCGCTCTAAAGTTTTCAAAGACATCGGCTAAAAGCCCGACGTCCGCCCACAAATACAGGTCAAGGTAATCTCCAAACGTTTTGCCTAAATCCCAAATCTTCATAGCGTGTTGATAAGATTTGGAGCAGATCGCTCCTTTCAACAACGAGGCAAATGCCGACATGTGAGGTAAACACTTCTCCTCAAACACTTCGCCATTTGTCAGGTATTCGTACGGAAACACACCTTTTTGCCTTAGACCTCGTACAAGTTCCATCGATTCACCTTCGAAAAGCTTGTCCATGATGTCGAAGCGCTTCAAGTTCGAAGCTAGAGTTTCCAACGATGCCGTCATAAATGATAGACTATCTATGAAAGTAAAACCGCCTAATTTCATGCAGCTGATTCTTTCCTTGTTCTTAGCGATGATTCTGACATTGTGCAGAGCCTTCAAATCTTTAAACGAATTCAAAGCCTTCACGACGAAATGACTGTCATATTTTTCAAAATTATGCATAACAACCGCTATGTTTTTGTTCAAAGTGTAAGAAAAGTTACACTTGCTGTGCGCGGCTTTTCTAAATTCACCGGTGATGTGGTCGTGGTCTCGTACTTTCGTAAATCCGTTAAACTTTTCTTGGGGTGGAGTAAATGCTCCTTGTTTGCAGATATGGCACACCACAGCATCTTTGTACAGCTATCCCTGTTCCTTGGTTAAATGTTTCATTTGTTGCTTGTGAGAATCCACGTAAGCCACGATCTTTTTCTGCTCCTCTAATATAAATTCGAAGAAAACTTGCACGCAGTCTACTCCTCTGTATAACTTTTTAGAAAATACTCCGCCTAAGTGGTCAACAATCCCGTAGGCAAAACTGCAAGCTTGGTGAATGTGGTTAACTCTGGTGTATGTATCGTTTCCATCGCAACTGGAGACTGGGTGCAGCTCCGCTTCAAAGTCCACGTAAATAATGTACAACCTTTTGAGTACGTTCTTGAAATTCTTAAACCGGATAACGTCATTGTTGGGCAATGTGGTCTTTTGATACGAAACTCCCACGCAAGAAGGAAGGTGGTAGTTTTCATACCTGAAACGATTTCGAAAACCGTGTAAGCAATGTTTGCAAAAATACTTCAAGCGCTTGTTGGGGTTGAAACTCACGATGAATTTGTTGAAGTCTTTTATCGTCACGTAGTGTCCGTTGAGAAGAAGCAAGTCGACATGATCCTTACTTTCAACTAAGGAACTCACGCGATAAACGCAAGGCTCGTCATCCTCGAAACCAAAAACAGATACCGATATGTTGTTGGCTTTTTCAAACGCCACGATTTTGGATTTGAGAACGGATCTTTAAGCATTCACTTACTTCTGGCAGATTGGCTTCCATGTGGTTGACGGCAAATGTAACACCTATCTTTAGGAAGGAAACCCCACTGATCCACACAATTACAGACCTATCGCACTTACGGTCGTCCCCTGTAAAGTGTTACAGAAAATTATTCGTGATACGATGCTCTGGTACACAACCAAGCATCACCTAATTAAGGACGACCAATTTGGTTTCCCGCCAGGTCGCTCTTCTACCCTCCAATTACTTTCTGCATTAGACTGCTGGACCCAAGCATTGGATATTGGCATACCTTCTGACGAAATCCTATTTGACTTTAAAAAAGCATTCGAATCGGTGGTGCATAATAAACTTCTTTTTAAACCTAAAACTTATGGGTTCGATGAAAAACTTTTAGCGTGGATCAAGGCATTTTTACCTGGACGCACCCAGAGGGTTATTCTTGGGACAACTAGCTCGGCTGAAGTTAACGTTATCAGTGGAGTCCCTCAAGGCTCCGTGTTGGGACCGTTTCTGTTCGTCCTCTTCCTGAATAATTTATACTGTAACTTTGAATCTGTTGAGCAGGCAAAAATTCGCGGACGACCTCAACCTGCATTCTGTTACCCTCAGTAATTTAAATAATGACCTAATCTAAGCCAAAATCAACTATGTTTCTCAGTGGGCAAAGGACTGGCAACTTCTAATCTCCGAAGCCAAGTCTAAATGTTTCCATATTGGTAACCAAAATCTGGGCTACATTTACGATATAGAGGGCATCAGCATGCCAGGTGTTAATTTGGTAAAAGATCTGGGTGTCTGGTTTGATTCAAGCTTAAAATCATCGACTCATTGTGCACGTGTTACAGCGAATGCAGGTCGTCGTCTGGGGTTGATTCAGCGGATATTTACTTCGGGCTGCACTGAAACAAAACTGCGTGCTTTTAAAGTTTATGTTAGACCTCTTTTGGAGTACGCAAGCCCGGTTTGGTCTCCACACCTTCTGCAAGATATTGACCATCTGGAATCGGTTCAGCGCAGGTTTACAAAGTCACTAACTGGAGCGAAACATTTGCCGTATTATTTACGGCTCAAAGCACTGGGTATTGACTCACTGGAGTTGGGCCGCCTAAAGGCCAATCTTTTACTGGCTTTCAAGATACTACGTGGTCTGCTTTCGGTCGATCTTCCTTTATTTGAGCTCAGCACTGTAAATTGGACGAGAGGTCATAGCCTAAAACTGAGCGTACCTAAGACACGATTGACTTGCCGCAGAAATATCTTTGCCGTAAGGGTGGTCCCCGTCTGGAATTCACTGGAGGAGCACATGGTGATGGCGCCAACAGTACTTGCATTCAAGCACCATCTAATGAATCTGGATCTGACTCGCTTCCTCAAGAGGCCCCAATTTTGTGGCAGCCATTGATTTTATTTTTCTGCGCACTGGACATGCAGTGACTGCATCAATCTATTTCTCCTATTTTACTGCGTTTAATTTTTTATTGACAATTGACCTAATCTGGTCAGGCTCTTTATCTTTTTTAGGCTAAAAGTTAGTGGCTATTCAGCCCTGTTAGTGTTGTTGCTCCTGCAACGAATATTTATTTATTTATTATTATTAACGGTTACTAGTTTAGGATTTCTATTTGAATGATTTCCGGCAAAGTTATGCAAAGCCTGAGAACAATTCTGCTGCTGAGGCAATTCACCCTTGTGTCAAACCTTAAGAACCTTTTCTTTTACCCTGCACTATACCACAGCCACCTACAGTAAAGGCCGGATCAGTTCAAGACAAATTAGGCATGTAAAATCAATCATTGGCATAGAAGGAAGCGCAAGTTGTTAGGTGCTGCCATCTCTACACCAAGCGGCGAAATTTCAAACTACCCGACGAGGGTTCCAAATTCTATCAACCGATGACGCCACTTGGCAAACTTGTCGCGTCGGTATTTGTCGCGCCTTCTAGTGGAGCATTGTGAAGGCAAAGCTGATCCGGCCTTTACTGTAGGTGGCTGTGACTATACACCTGTAGGTAATTTAGGAAATGAAATAACTTTACTTTTACTGCACAAAATCTAGTTTTACAGAAATAAATTGCATTGGTTTAAAATATTGGACCAATCTTAGTTTTTTAATGGCAAAATTGATTATGGTGTCATCATAGGCTGAATAATGGCTGAATAATGCAATTTTGTAGTAATATATACATAATATAATATATGTTTGTTGCAGAAGCAACTGGAATGGCATGGATCTGGTGGTCACTAACTGCCATCTGCTGTTAAAATTAATAAAATAATATAAATTACAAAAGAGAAACAGTTTAAAACGAAAACGATGGCTCGGCTGTTGATGATATTGGGTCGAGGTCACGAATGCCTTATTACCAATGTTAGACCTACCAGGGACACAATGGTCCCCGATTGCATCGCCAAATGTGAGGGACAAGTGGAGGGAAAAGCCGGGTATCATTGACAATGTTTCTTTAAAAAAATAATAAAATAATAAAATAATACATCATAGTTTAAAGCATGGCCAAAATCAATTGTCAATCTTAATAAAGACAATAAAAATAATAATATGTAATATTAAATAAATAAATAAAATGGAATTTACCACCATACGTGGATGGTTACCAGAGTAGGTGTGAGGCGCTAAAACCGTGACCTCAAAATGAAAACACTCTTTTACAATTTACTGCGTCATCTTCAAGAAGCGATTAAACGACTGCTTAGTTATTATTCTACGTAATTCAATCACATTATCACTTTGGTGTTGGCAGACTACCGTATTCACGTTGACTACAATGTTTGCCCTTTACATAAACCATACGTTGGCTGTTTAACATTGGACCAATGGTATTGCATTAGTAAACTTTCATATTTCCATAGGATGAGGCATTATTTGCCTCATGTCATCTCATTGTAATGCATTATTTTGTATTGAATACTCAAATTCACCCAATATTGACCCACTGACGGAAATACTGCCGCCATTTCCACAATGTAAGCTAATGACTAACAAAAACGTCAAGTGTTTCATAAAAAAAAGGTTATATGTTCTAAGTTTCATTTTACTTGTTAAAATGTACGCGAATAAAAATTGATGATTTTAAATTGAAATAAGCAAATGTACAATTGAGAATATTGCATCTGTTTAAATATTATTGTGCTTTACCAATTAATTATTAATAGTTAAAGCACAATAGCATTTTGTTAATGATTATTGTTTAGCAGTTCGTTTTGTCCAGCAATTCCGGTAGCCAAAATATGACATAAAAAATATTATATTTCTTCCTCGAACTCGTCTTTTAAGCTTATTCGTTAAACATCACCGTGCTGAAATTTAGTGTCGTGATAAGTAAATACGGATGCTAGTCAGATAACTAGTCAGCATCTGACATATCTAGGCCTATCTAGGCCTATGTAGTTCCGTGGTCGTTTCGGCCTATATGTTACATGGCCGAGTGTGCAGGCCTTCATAGGTATTTATTTATCATTAGCCGAGCCTATTTCGCTTTCCCTTCTGTAATTTTACTTTTGTGAGGTTAGTGTCTTTTATTATTAAAAAGGGTATGCACTGACAGGGCAAAGAATCGCAAGCGTATACGCAGTGAAACACCTTTAATTTCCGGCTAATTAAAATCTCTTCAGGTCTTGGTCACCTACAAAAAAAAAACAACCAGAACATTGCCTCAAGTCAGCCACCAGTGTTGTTTTTTTGTAGGTGGTCAGGGCCTGAAGAGATTTTAATTGGCCGAAAATTAAAGGTGTTTCTTTGCCTACGTGCTTGCGATTCTTGACCTGTCAGTGGGTACTTTTTTAATAACCATAGAAAACCGAAAAAGTACGTTTTACCAGAGTGTCTTGTATGTGTGTGTGTGTTTTTATTTCATGGCACTGACTTCATGACCTAAGTTGGTTGATCGTCAAATTTGCTTCCCACATGGAGCTAGGATAAATAAACCTAAACTATACTCCTTGTACCAGCGGTACAGATAGCTTGTCATTAACCCTTTTTCTTGCGAATAATTGTTCACAAATAAAGATTTAAATTCAATAGCATTCGGCAGATAAAGTCTTAGCTTGGGAATTAGTAGAAGTCTAACGACGTAATCGCATAAATCTTTATTTATAAAAGAACACTTACATTTCGTCTTTGTTAGAAGGAAAGAGGTTTTCAAGGCTACATAATCTTAAAACAATAAAGGCACACGAAAATTCATCTCAGTGAATTTCATAATTTAACTGGATATTTTTTAAAATTCGTGTGAAAGGTTTGGGTGGTAAATACCCATTTGTTTGATTTTTAGTTTTCATTTTGTGTATCGGCTCAAAAACACTCCTTTATATTACGAAGACGAAAATTGGGTACTGTTTTATCGATGATGGTTCTTGGCATATTGCATAGTGATGCGTATAATTTTTTTGGGGCTTAGCTCATTAAAAAAAATCGGTGAGAGCCTTGATTAGATATTATCTGGACTGTCTTCATTTATTTGTTCGTTAGCATTACTTAACTACATAATATGAGTTGGTGAAATCGCAACTACGTAATAGGAGTCGGCTACAATCGCACAGTCTACTTAGCTACAAAGAATTGATAGTATGGAATACATGTTGCTTTTTGAGCACAATATTTGGCCGCGTTTTGTCAGGTGAAGTATTCTGAATGACAAAAAACATAACTTGTAAGAACATCAAGACTAGCAAGACAATAACCAAGCTACTTGACACACATTACAGTCAAATTAAACAGGATCGAAAGCCAGGGCTCGATATGGGTTCAATAAATACGAATGCAAACCTATTTACGTTGCCTTTTGGACTTAAATGTCAGAGTGCCTGAACTGGGAATTGAACCCACGACCTTTGAAACCAAAGACCGAGGTCTTATCACTGAGGCATACTGACGTGGCCGTGTCAGTATGGCTCAGCGATAGGACTTGCACCTTTGGTCTCAATGTCGTGAGCTCGATTCCCCGCTCAGACAGTCTGACATATAAGTCCAAAAGGCAACGTGAATTGGTTTGTTTCCATATTTATTTATGGACATTAGCATAACGTGAAAGAGGAAATATTAGTCATTCATTGTTGTGTCTTCTTTCTGATAAAGTGGGACCAGAAAACTATATTGAATATGATAAAGCACGCAGGAAATGCGATTCTTGAAACATAGTCGATCTGACTAGTTATTTGGTCTCGCTGAAATAGTAATCTACAACTTTGGCAAAAATGAACGACGCTCCGCAGCTTTCGTTTCTTTTGTTGCTTTGATGCAATGACCTAGAAAAGAAAAAAAGAAACAAACTAGTTTGTAGTTAACTTTAAGACATTTCACTTACATTATCACATCATTAAGAAGACTTCTTTGTTTAGTAAGGGCGTTTGTGAATTACTAAAGGTTAGCAAACGGTACCTTCTTAACCACCTCTGACCATCCCCTCACCACACCATAATATGGTTTTTGTTCTAACTTGTTTAAAAATAACCTTGCTTAATTCTAGACGTGCAATTCTAAATCTATTATAGTCCTGCGATATAAAACTGTAGGTTCTCGAAACTCTCATTTTTATTCTGGAATCTTTGTGTGGCCATAATTTCTAGATTAAAAATATAAATGCGCAAACAGTTAATACTTCATAAATGAAATACGAATTTGCATTTATTCAAAATAAAAAATATTGTATTTTCGCTAACATTTTTCCCTGAGTGACACGTCATCATCGTGGCACACTTAATCACGGATATCTGACTAAACTAGTGTACAACTGAGTCTAAAAAAATTTCTGCAATCGTCCCAAGCGAACGTCTTCCATTAAAAGGAGTGAAGGATTTCCTTAAAATTGATATTTTATTAACAGGAACGAAATTATTTTTACCGAACTACAGCAATCTTAACGAAATATTATTATAGTTTAAATCCGGGTATTATTATAATCCTGACAACCGCTATTATAAATAACGGAAATCGCAACTCCTAAACGGCGTCTAGCTCAATTTGGACTGGATTTAAAAGTGGCCTAAGAATAAAATATTGTTATACATATTGTTATAGCATTGGCTAGCAAAACATTATTATTTTTTGTGTGTTAATATTGGTAATCATAAAATAGATGTTGACAATGATCAAAATTAACACAAACTAATTACCATCATATTAATAATCTTAGGTAATATCCCGAGTGCAAGGGTCGTTACCGATAATTTTTTCGAACACAGAGTTTTTCCTCCCATGAAACTCATGAGTGTTTGTGTTGGATGTTGCCATATATGGTAGTGGACATTTTCGTGTAGCTTCTTACCGAATTTCTTAAGCTCTCCTTGCAGTCCATTTAGAAGCGAATAATATTAGCGCACTCACTTGTTTAATGCCTCTCCTTTGACAGCTTGTTCGCAAAAAAATCCTACATCAACAGACGTATAACCAACTTGATTATTTTCAAGCTGTACTTCGAAAGAAACTACCTGGTCAGTAGTTATTATTTCAGAATTACTTCTGGTTTAATGAAAAAAATCAGAAATTTCACGCACCAGTTTCCGGAGGTGATCATCAAGGAACGGCACTATCAGTTTGGTTGTGACATTGCATAAAAAAAAAAAAAAAAAGAGTTTAACGAGTCAGCCAACGATTCAAAAAACATAACTCAGCTGAATCGTTTTACCATTGAACGCAACTTTCACACTTTGAAATAAATTGATATTTGGGACAATGAACTTCTTAAAACACTTTTCTACCGTTTGTATATAGGTGTTGACTGACTTTCTTCCCTTGTTAGGATCGTGCCTGTTTGGATACTGGAATGTTTTCCAACCCCGATGTAATGAGGCCCACGACCTTTGAAGCCAAAGGCCGAGGTCCTACGGCTGCGCCATACTGACACGGCCAAAAGGAAACATCCATAGGCAGCATTGAACACATGCGTAATATACATATAAACACACAAGGGCCTTTGGTTTCAAAGGTCGTGGGTTCGATTCCCCGCTCAGGTTGACTAGCATATAAGGCCAAAAAGCAACGTAAATGGGTTTGCATCTGTATTTATTTAATTCTTTTTGAGCCTTCGGCTTTCCGGCGCTAATCCTTATTTCTCGATTAAGTGTTGCATTCGTTCACTTGGAGTGTGGTGCGGCAAATAAGCGTTCCTCCAGTGGCGATTGGAAACTGTATGTTTGTATATCTGCATGTGGTAAATGCTGCCTATGGACGTTTCCATTTGGCCGTGTCAGTATGGCTCAGCGGTAGGGCTTCGGCCTTTGGTTTCAAAGGTCGTGGATTCGAGTCCCCGCTCATGCAGTCTGACATATAAGTCCAAAAGGCAACGTAAATAGGTTTGCATCTGTATTTATTTTACTAGTTAAAGTGCGAATCAATTAATGGTGCCTTTTCACCGAATGGAGGAATGCGCAAAGAAATTTCTTTTTACACAATGAACTAGCCACGTGCCTCTTTAATTAATGAATGTACATTTGGAGGGTCCATGTACACCAGGGAGCAAGCGGTCAAGGTTAACGATATCACGGTCACAGATCTTGTCCATCTACAGGATCAAAATCTCCATTTCAAAACGGTAGATATATAGAAAAATGCGCCCGTTACGGCGTTATGATTTTACCGCTAGCTTGCTGGTGCACTTGCGAGCACCAACTTTACACTCAATAATTAACGAGGCACGTGGCTTGTTTGTTGTGTAAAAAGAAATCTATTTGTGTGTTCCTTCACCTGTCTAGAGTAAGGGCTAGACAGAACTAGATAGCAGTGAATAGCTATAGCTGCTGCGGCCTGTCATTTGACTGGTGCCGCTAAGTATAGTACAAAAAGCGTGACGGCGCCGATTTACGACAAGAAGAAAACAATCAGATTCATTATTATATTAAATATAATAAAATTAATTTATCTGTGTGTACCTTTACCTGTCTAGAGTAAAGACTAGACAGAATAGATAGCAGCAAATAGCTGTAGATGCTGCGGCCTGTCATTTGGTTTCCCCCCCCCCCCCTTCAGCCTACATGTTCAATTGACGTCGTTTTGAAATTTCAACACGGGAATATCTTCTTAATTTCCATGAACCGAGTTTTGTCACCATGGGCCAATCAAACGTTCATATTAAAAATAGCTTTAAAATATTTTTTTTTTTCAAATTTGAAAAAAAATAGCAATGAAAATACACCTAATTTCTAATGTAATTTTATTTCATTTGGCTCCCCGCTCATGTTGGTGGTACCTTACTTATAGAGTCAAGGGGACAAGGTGTTTACATCATAGGAAAAGAAAGGGTGGGGATGGAAAAGAAACTTATTGCGAACGCGTAGCTATACCCTTTCCGATCAAAGGAGGACGCGGCGGAAGTAGATTCACAGCAATGCGCCTGCGCTGTAGTGTGTTCATTAATAGCAACGGGTGCACACCTACTGAGCGCTTCACCTGTGCACGAGAAAGGAATGTTTTGAAAGTCAGCGGCTTGCTTGCTGAGCGGTGAGTTTGCTTGGTCTCGGCTTCCTTCGCTTTTCCCATTTTCAAGCTGAGATTAAAAACGACGTTCTAACGACGTTCGGCAGTAACAAAGTCAGTTATTATATCTCTTTTCTCTGTTTTATCGCATTATTAGTATCGTTTAAGGTGATGAGAGTAAAGACTAAGTAATTGAACTGCTGGCAGCTATCAATATCGCACTTATCGCGCACGTATCATGTAGATTTATCGTATTATGTAGATTGTTGCCGATTGTTGCTCTGTGGCAATGGCGCATAAGCACAAAAACCGGAACCGGAATCGAATCGGAAAAGGAAGGATAAGTGCACAAATGCGCATGCCCAGACGCTTTCCGATAACATTTCCGTTCCGAAGTGCGCCCGACTGCTGGTTAGCTTTTCCGATTCGTGCCGTTTCGAAGTGCATATTGGTCAGCCAATTGACGCGAGCCTGTACGGAACGTTATACCCAGGGAGCTTGGATTACATGTAGCTTTGATAGGCTGGCCCCACTCGGTGAACGCGTCTGAGCATAGCACAGCTATTTCTCGTGGTAAGGTATACACGAGCGAGATTCAGTTATTGACGTTTTTGCTCCCAAACCAATCCTCGAAGCAGACGACGCTTGGTTTTTCGAAACCAACAAAAAGGTTTGTTTTAACTAGCCAGTAGTTTTTAACAAAATTAATGAATAATCATGAAATATCTGATCGCTCAATCTTTGCTGAACGTTAAATTACACGTTATTAAAACAAAACGAAAAATTCTTACCAGAATACCCGAGACGAGAGTAGCTGACGTAGTTGCGTTGAAACCAAAACAATGGCATGCGTTTACGATGGTCGCTTGTGACGGTGCTCTCCTTCTGATAACAAACGTTGCTATTTTCAGTCGCATTGTCGATTGTGCTGGTAGGTTATTGCACTTTAAAACAATTTAAGCAATTGGAGCGGTCCGGCTTACGTTTGATGATGCGTACTCGTTCGTTTGTTAGTCCAATTTTGTGTCAATTCATCGGAAAAATCAAAAGCCAATGAGATGCAAGAATCGGTAAAGTGGCGTGAAAAATGGGAGCAGAAACGTCAGACGCGTTTGAAGTATGCAAAGCAGCTACCAAAATCTCGCACGGTTTCTCGCGGTACAGCGTAATATTAAGTAGGTCCACCCTATCAAAGCTACATGTAATCCAAGCTCCCTGGTTATACCAAGGTCACACAACCCGCTCGCTACGAAAAAAGCATGGCGGCCACAGTTTGCGTTTGAAACTTGATCAAAGAAGTGAGCTTATAGCTCGGGTACTCACTAATTAAAAAGAGCAAACTGCCGCGATGCTCATAAAAACAAACATTCGAGGGCCGTTATACTGTAGGGCTACATCTACATGCGCACTGTACGTTTAAAATGGTGTTTAAAACCTGGAAATTAGGGCATCCTGCATACGACACTGCACTACGGACGAAATCATGTTATGAAAGAAGAGTGATCTTACGTAACCTACCGTTTGTCTTTCACATTAGTCTAAGAAGTCCAGAAAACAAGCACGATCGCTTCTAGCTTTCTTCCACTATGTTTGTTTACAAAGCTTAGCTATTTATTAGCTGAAATAATCCAACCACTGCAGACTAGAGTGTAAGTCTACGCAAAAGGGTGGGAAGAGAGATGGGGGGAGGGGAAGAAGAGGCGGGTTTGTTGGCCAGCCAGTCGATGAATGGTTAAGCTCTAAATTCCTTTCGACGGTCAGTTAGTGCCCATTGGATGATCGTTTTAGCCTTTCCGACCTCGGTGGGAATGGTTGTACTTTTTGTTCCGTTTTCTGTTTTCCGATTTCCAATTCCTTTTCCGCAGCCGCTGACTTTAAAAACGGTGGAAAAGTTTCTCAACAACACGCGCCTTGAATTAAAAAAATGGGAAAGCTTACCTCGCTTCCAAGCGGCTCGCAAGCCGCTGACTTTTAAAACATCTCTCTAGTGGATGTGAATGGACGATTGTGAGCGCATTTTCTTCGGCGTTAATATTGCATGCAATAAACTTCGGCGTTAATATAGCACGTTGCACAAGTTACATCGTTCAAATTAGCACAAGGTAATACTTCAATTATTTCTGTAAACGTCCGTTCAGGTAACGTGTCAAACCATACAATCAATGATTACCTTTTAATGGTTTAAAAAATGGTTGTTAGCTTTTGCATACGGAGAACGAATTAGTTGCACTGCTGTGATGTTACTGTTTACAGCATCGTTTTCGGGTAGTTTACATAGAGCCTGCATCATTGCAAATACATGTGGCAACACAATGAAAGTTAGACAGCAATTCGATCGAAAAAATACCAATCAGTTCCTTACCGCGAAATAGTAGTTACATAGCTAACCGCGATTGACGAACTCGGCCAAAACAAGCAACGAACCAATATGGCCGAGCTAACTTCCCGTTAACGAGTCGGTTGCCATGGAAACGTAACAGAGTGCGTTGATATGAGCAGACAGGCAGTTTATTTTCCATCCCCACCCTTTCTTCTCTTATGCTCACACAGAATACGGTTTACACTGAGAATGTTTTTCCCGTAAAACGAGCACCACGCCGATTTACACTGAAAAAGACCATGGAGAAAAATCCCATCTAACGCTACAGTAAATACACAGATCGAAGCTTTAATCTTAT
>JAHWFP010234874.1:0-13173 GCA_023313725.1 Lithobius niger | reverse complement strand
TAGGAGCGGTTCATTCACTATTTGTGCGGGATCGAACAACATTGGAAATATGCCTCCGAACCGAATTGCTACGAACCTTTTGGACTTTACTGCGTCAATCCGGCTTGCATGTCCAGCATCCCGTATCACCCTTGTTGGGCTGTTTCCCAGACTAGGGGGCAAAAACCGTGAACTTGACCATATGGTGATCCACACAAATTGCCTCATCAGGAGATGTGTGTGGACCACAACTACTCCTTCCTTTCTCTAGACCGTGAAATTCTCCACGACCAAACGCTCCTTGCAAGAGACAAAACCCACCTTACGTCTCGAGGCAAGGCCCTGCTGCAGCAAAAGTTAGCAGAGCTACATGTTCAGTCGGAAAACTCCACAGTGTAATCGGGGAACCCCCCAGTTTTGTGCTACCCATGCAGCAGGCTCCAGTCATTAATGGAAATTTAAATCAAATATCCCAGCCGCAAATTGACACATTGAATAATCCTCGCTGCCTTCTTATAAATGCACGGAGTTTGGTGTGTAAATTGGGGATCTTATGGGACTTTTTAACAACTGACAATTATGACTTATTTTTTTTTAGTTGAAACATGGCTTAATCCGAGTGTTACAAATGCAATGATTACAGGTCCCTTTCCATTTGATGTAATTCGCTTGGACCGTGGCTCACGTGGGGGTGGCTTACTTGTAGTTTTTCGGAAACAGCTTAATGTCGCCCTGACCAACCAAGCTGACGATGTCGAGGCTATTTGCTTACCAATCCCAGATTTTAAAATTAACTTCATTTTCTGTTACCTACCCGACAGTCGCGTGGAACAGCATGTAATTAATCTAAATTCGTTCATCACATTATCTATGAATATGTCGCACTCAAACATTGTACTGGGTGATTTTAACCTCTCATCAATTAACTGGAAGCTACATAGTTCCTCCGAACGGGTTCATCGCATCTTCCTTGACAACGTCACCTCACTGGGTCTCCGTCAACTTGTCAAAGAACCAACACGTGGAGACAATATTTTGGATCTACTTTTTACTGACTGTGATCGCCTCATTTATGATACCAAAGTAATTGACCACTTCGGCACAAGCGACCATTGTATGGTCTCTTTTAATTTGCACTGCAATACTTCACACTGCACTAACAGGCAGCCGGTAATGGGCAAAATTGATTTTAATCGCTTGAGGGAAAATCTTGTCAATATAAACTGGCATAAACTTTTGGTTTCAAGTAATCTCAACATTGATCGTGTTTGGGATGTCTTCTACACCACACTACAAGAGGAGGTAAAAAAATGTTGATCAGCAAAACCACATTGCCACCATCACGGTCCTCGACTACCAAAGAGTCTTTCAAAGCTGAAATGCAAAAAGCTAAATATTTGGCACAGATACAAACGTCAACCTTCGGCAAAACTTTTGAGTCGGTACAACGAGTGCCGAATTTTATACTCGGCCGAGGCAGCTAAATGGCACCGTTCTCGTGATTCCGCGATCCTTTCTGAGGGAACACTTTCAGCCTTGTTTAGAATCTGTCGGGAAAAGACTGCTACATCAAGAACCTTCCCTCCACTTAAATCTGGTGGCAATTTCATAACAGACAATGGTGCTAAGGCAAAAATCCTGAACGCACTGTTTGTCTCCAATGGGCTACTCGACGATGCCAGTGTTAACCCACTGTTTGACTCAGAATTAGTTTATTAGTTTCTTCTTTCAGTATTAACAACAACATATCTTTCACTGCCAGTTCTGTCTCACATGTGATCAATAAGCTCAAATCGAGTCATTCTGTAGGACCAGATGGGTTCTCGGCATTCTTTTACAAGCAAATTTGTAGGGAAGTTAGTTTTCCACTGGCAACTTTGTTCAATCTGTCTTTTGCCGAGAGTAAATTACCAATGCTTTGGAAGACGGCGGTAGTTATACCAATCTTCAAAAAGGGTGACGCCGCGGATCCTGGCAATTATCGACCAATTGCGCTAACGGTTATTCCGTGCAAAATCATGGAGTCAATCATCCGTGACCTTATGATGTCTGTGATCAAATCTAATAACTTAATTGGTAACGATCAATTTGGCTTTATGCCTGGCCGCTCTACAACTCACCAACTTTTAATGTGTCTCGATCGGTGGACGAGTGCCCTGGACGTGGGAATCCCGACTGATGTTGTGTACTTTGATTTTAAAAAGGCTTTTGAGTCAGTTACACTTTCCAAGCTGCTTTTTAAGCTTTAAAATCTAGGCTTCGGAGGAAAGCTTTTGAAATGGATTTCTGCATTTATTAACAACAGATCTCAGTGTGTATTGGTCGGTGATTCCTTTTCACCATCCTTGAATCTCATTAGCGGAGTACCACAGGGCTCCGTTTTGGGCCCATTGTTGTTTGTGGTCTACTTAAACGATTTATCTTGTAATCCTTCAACTGTCTATAATTCAAAGTTTGCAGACGATCTTAAGATCGATAAGGCAGTTATTGACATTGATGATGGTGCGTTGCTGGCCCTTGAGATTGACTATGTTTCCAGTTGGTCGGCTAAGTGGCAACTGCCAATTTCTTTAACCAAATGTCAAATTATGCATATTGGAAATTCAAATTCAGGTACACCGTATTATCTTGATAATAGCCCTCTTCCTTCGCTTAGCTCAACTAAAGATCTTGGGGTCTGGTTTTGTGATGGACTTAAGTTCAGCTTGCACTGTCGCAAAATCACTGCCTCTGCGTATGCGCGCATAGCTCTGGTTAACAGATGCTTTTCGTCTGGTGACTGCGACATCAAAGTTCGGGCATTCAAGGTCTATGTCAGACCAATTTTGGAGTACGCTAGCCCCGTTTGGTCCCCTTATTTGCTTCATGACATTGATGCGGTAGAGGCAGTCCAGCGACGGTTTACCAAGGCATTGCCTGGATTGTGCAACCTCTCATATGGAAGACGTCTGCAGACCCTTAAACTTGAACCACTCGAACTACGAAGAATCAAAACTGATCTTATTCTTACCTACCAAATTATTCATGGTGTAGTTGGGGTAGATATGCCTCTTTTTGACCTGTCGGAGTCAAATAGGACTAGAGGTAATTCTCTGAAGCTTACGGTGCAAACATCACATTTAGAATGTAGACGTAGCTTTTTCGCGTTGTGTGTGGTCAAAATTTGGAATTTTTTACCAGACGAAATTGTCACCTCGCCCACAATTCATACGTTCCGAAGCCGCCTCAGCTCGTTTAATCTAGAGATTTTTATGCGTCGGTCTTATCCTCCGAGTTAAATATGTAATCTTGCATAATTACGCTCTTTTTATGTCTGTTCCTACCCCATTAAACTTTGGCTGCCTGTTAGTGACCCACGGTCCTTGCCTGACCTGCTGATAGTGCAACATATTGTTTTATTTTTTTTATTATTCATTTTTAAATGGTGACAATTCCCATTTTGGGGATGCTTTTGTTTTTAGTACTTATCATTACCATAATTTGTTCTACATAACGAAGTTTTTTAAACCATCTCATTTGATCATCTGCTTTTATTTTTACTTCGGCCGATCCTCCACGTCCCGTGTCCAACACGTTTGGCGATACCATCGGGGGCCTTGGCGTCCCTGGCAGGTCTAACCTTGGTGGTAAGGCATTCGTGTCCCCACACCTAATCCCCTCACTTTCCCTTGCCGGCCAACTTCTTTCATTACATCTGATTGTCTTCTGTTTTTAATTTAGGCTGGCTGTTAGCGATCTTTGGGTCCTTGCCAGACCTGTTGCTATCGTGACAAATTATTATTATTATTATTACCTTTTATTTACTCTTTCATTTACATTTTGGTTCGTACTTCTTCCTGAGTTGGAAGGGTTTAAAATTCTTACACGAAAACCTATCGAACCAGACACTCTACCCTGTCTGACAGGTTTTCGTGTAAGATTTTTAAACGCTTATAAGTCGGGACAAACAAGAGATAGAATCCTAGCGGAGGCTTGTAAACTGACACTATTCAACATCAAAAAAGAAAGAAAAAAACGGAGGATATGTCCAGATCACAAACTCACCATTGTAAGTAAATACTGAGATTTGGACACCGTGTGACTGGAACCAGTTTGAGAGTTCCTCAAAACAAATTTAATCCCAGATAAGAGATAAGAGATAGGAGTACGACACATCATTAATTCAAGTATTATTATTTGCTAAATAATCTTTGGGAGGACGCAGATTAGTTAGCAAAAATGTTATCGAAAATTATCAAACATAAACGAGTTTGTTTGCTTATTTAGGGCAAGGTTTAACTGAACCTAGGCCAAAACAAGACATGAGCACAAATGATATTTTCTGTTAAGGTATTGGCACCACAATGTATTGATACTGCAGTGATTAGTCCATGTAAACCTTACTGCTAAATTCAAATGTTTCCACCGTTCTTATGCTGTAACCAACGTTGGTAAATCGGTGACTGGTGTGGGACGTGCTTCATATGAGTGGCTTCCTTGGCTAAACGGCTTCGTTGACCCGCAATAAGCAACTAATGGTAAGCACAGCCATTAAGACGGCAAATTTGACGTGCCCAGCCGAAGCCATTAAGCCGACACAACCATTAAGTCAACGAACGACGCGATGAGACCCCAATTGACGAATGGTCACCGTGGCTGAGCGGTGAGAGAGCTCAGCCTGGTTGCTGGAGGTTTGCGGATCTGGTTGAACACCTGGAAAGGGGAGCTTGGCAAAGTTCCCGCCAGGGCTGCCGGCCAGGGTAGCGTGAGAGGCTACCATCCTCCTTCAGCGGCTATGGGAACTATTCTGGCCAATTCTGGACAACCTTTCGGCCCCTACGATGATCGGAGGTTTCCCGGATCGAATCCCCAGGTTGGCTCCTCCCTTTACCAGATATTTCTTCTTCTCAAAAAAAGTCTGGCAATGTTCAAAATTGAGCCGGTTCAGCCACACGAGCATTAAATTGTTTCGGCTGACTTGAGGTACAAAAGAAATTAATAAAAAAATAAAATAAATAACTAAACTTTTGTATGCGAGGTGTATCTGATTCACGCTAACTCCATGCTAATTTGTTCAAACTTAAGCTGATATCAAAGAGCTTTCCTCAATAACAAACATAAAGAAGTCCTCTTCTTAATTCTCTTTCTTTATTAAACTGAAGGTTTTTAAACGTCTTATATAATTAACCTTGACGACGGTCTTAAAAGATGTTGTTATACGAAACGATGATCTTATGAATCGTACACGTCAGAAGGGCTTATGCTAATCAACCCAGCTAAAACCTGGAATAAGTTGTAAATTAGAACGGACATAGATCTATTTCTGCTGACCTTGTTTAGATTAAGAAGGTGGACGGCATAACCACAGCCATCCTGTTCGTTCGTCCACATCAAAACCAAATTCTAGGTTTTTTCATCTTTTTCCAGGTTCAGAAGTTTCATATTCCATGCTATTTTTTAGGCTCATGTTTCAATTTTTTATGCCTTGCTATACGTTTAAGACAGTAAAAGCACTTTCAGAACTAATTGAGCATAGATAGCCATTAAGTACAACAAAGCTAAAAGATGACAACGGTTCGATTTTCAGATACAAGTCGTTTTCAAGAAGTGGGAGACGAAAAACTAAGAAATCATGGTGAACGCCATCACATTTACCCTATGGTTTTTTTTATAGCTATAACTAACTATTCATACAATTAAAAAGAACGCACATGTCACTGCCTTACAGTCCTAATGACGTAACTAAATAAAAGTACAACACAATTCAACAGACACAAGGCATTCAGACCATTTCTTGATCTGGGGTGAGTGGTGGTCTGACAAGCAGCACATTCTATTGAACTTGGTTGTTTTACTTTTACTTGGTTTTATTGTAATAAAGTTTTACATCATTATAATAATAACTAGGACAGCTCCCCACTACGGAGGTTAACAGAATACGGATTATCGAGATTCCCACTGCTGACATTCTCACACTCACACACGTGTGTAATTTCCCGTTAGCAGTCGCCTAAGCTTTCAATTGGATTTAGTTAGAGCCAGGGGGAAGAGATGCAGAGGCCTAGATCCCGTTTGTATGAAAATGTTGTGACTGGAAAAACATATGACGTCATCAGTACCGTGCAACTTTGTTGAAAAGACACTTAAATGGATGGACTTGGTAGCCACTGACACCTGGCCCTTCAGTAAAATGACGCAAATAAAAAAGAAACATACACTCTGCCTAAGAAAATAAAATGCAGTATTTACAGAAAAAAAAAATGCAGCTAATGAAACATTGACGGGTCTAAAGGAACCCCAGTCGTAGAGTTATACATGGCATAAAATGAAAGCATTTATCATAAAAGGAAACATGGACGTGCCATGACCAGGTGTAGAAAAACTGTGTCCTTTGTAAAAAAAAAAAAAAAAAGATGCCTATAGCCTAAAGTAAAACAAAAAGTATGTACAATAAAAAAAGGTAAAATACAGTTAAAATTAATAATGTTTCGAAAACCTTGATAGGTCAACCAATTTTAAATTCTTCTTGAAAACAGACACAGAACAGACATTAACCAAACGAGATGGGAGAGAGTTCCACAATGCAACAATTAACCTGCAACTATTAACCTGTTGTTAGCCTTTCCAACAATTAACTTAAAATTATGACCTCTCGATACACTATTGTTACGAAGATGGAACATCTCAAGAGTAAAGTCCATGGTGTAGTGCAGAATTTGGTATGACATGTCCAGATCGGCCCTCAAGCGTCTTAATTCTAATGAATCTAAACCGACCTTTGCTAGTCTTTCTTTGTAAGTTAGATTTTGCATTCCAACCAAGCTTTTCGTAAACCGTCTCTGTACATTCTCTATTAAATCGATGTCACTCAATAAGTGGGGGGGGGGGGGGCGGCAACCAAACAGGACTCGCATATTCCAAAATTGGGCGAACATAAGTTTTATAGGCGGAGATCAACACTGAGATATTTTTAGAAGTAAAACAGCGTTTGATCATAGCTGCTTTACAGTGAACTGACCGAGAAACAAAATTGCAGTGTGTACTGAATATAAGATCTGATGTGAACCACACTCTAAGTCTTTAGTTTGGGTAACCAGGGGTAGGGATATGCCACTTGGAATGTATAACAAATGTTTGTTTGATCTACCAATATGGAAAGAGCTACATTTAGTTGCAGAAATCGGCAACTGTCAATCTTCAGACCAGGTAAAAAGCGACGATAGTGCTGCAAAAAGTGTGATGTAGTCTGAAGGATCAGTTGAGGGACCATATAATTTAACGTCGTCGGCAAACTTTTTTAGGATGGTGGAACTGTCACTACACGTTAAATCATTTAAGTACAACATAAATAGCAGGGGTCCTAAAATAGACCTTGTGGGACTCTACTAGTAACTGGCAGTTCACCCGACAGTGTGGTACCCACAACCACCTTCTGTATACGCCCAGTTAAAAACTCTTCAATCCAAGAAACAAACCTGTTAGCAAAGCCATATTTCCTTAGTTTTGCAATTAGTTTAGTATGGGTAACAGACTCGAAAGCTTTGGCAAAATCTACAAGGAGGACATCATTTGGGATGCCGTTGTCAGTGTTCTTTGTCCAATCCTCGAGAACTTCAAGTAATTGCAAAACAGCTGACCTACTTAGAAGAAAACCAAACTGATCCTTAAGCATTATGTTATTATCGTTAATGAATATCAACATGTTCTGCCTAATAATTATTTCCATAATTTTACAGGGAATGGCTGTAAGGGCAATTGGGCGATAGTTTGAAGGGTTTGAGGCATCACCCTTTTTAAAGATAGGTGTTACTCTGGCGGTCTTCCAACATGGTGGAAGCACACAATCGACAAATGACCTAGAAAATATATACGCCAAGGGACCACAGATTTCGTTGGCAATTTCCTTGCAAAATTTTGCAGTGTATCCCTCAGGCCCAATAGCCCGACTTGGCATAAGGACTGTAAGGCAGTGACGGGGTTTGATGTGAATTTGTTCACCATGATGTCTTAGTTTGTTTTCTTCCCACTTGAAAACGATTTAGATCTGAAAGTCTTTTAACTTCGTTGTACTTAATGGCTATCCTCAATTAATTAATCAGTTAAATTGCAATATGTTTGACGCTTACTTTAATACTTTTTTTTTTTGGCATTAAGTTTGCATGTTATACTCCTACAGTTAACGAGTGGTCAGTGGCAAAATGCGTTTCAAGCCAGAAAAGAAGCCAATTTGAAGAAAAACAAATTTAAACCCTAGAACAATAACCTAGGGTCTCACAGACCTAAAGTACACAACAATTTTAAACTTAAAATTTGTAAACTTTCTCCATTATTGCACACTTTCACACAGAAGACACTTACACTGTCTTGCAAATTTTCGACAACTACAGGCTTCATCAGGCGCTCTGAAATTCAGTTCTTTCCTCTGGTTACATTATTCCTTCTGAAATTTGAATTTGCCAGACTCCGTAGCCTCGTTATTGGCAGGCTTGTTGTTCTATAGTTCCATTTGTTGTCAAGTTGCTTCACCAAGTCCCTTCCAACGAGATGTTTTATATTCGGATAGGATAGTCCTTGGATGTTCATTAGGGGTTTTTAAATAAATAAATAAATAAATAAATAAATAAATAAATAAATTTGTTGCAAACGCAACCGGAATGGCAAGGACCTGTCGATCACTAACAGCTATCCGAAATTAAAACTAAAAGTCATAGATTACAAAAGTTTAAAATGAAGACAAATGGCGCGACTTTTGTTGGACTTCGTGGTGCTAAATGGCAATAGATTCAAGGCATCTAAGGTGGTTGTCGCTTGTTGAATTCGATTTAAACACATTTAAAAAAATAAAGAAGGGCATGCGCCAACAAGGCCAATTTTAGAATATCTCTCATATTATACCGATTAATATAACGGATACCGATTGATATCACTAATAACTACGTCTAGTGTCTACTGCGGTGCTGTATACAGTGTTTTCAGGTCTGGTGGACCTCAAGTTAGCATCAGTGTATTTTGTAATTGGGGTCTGGAAGACTTCTGGTTAGTACAACGTGGAGACTTTTTCTAGTGAAGCTGTTTTTCCGTAACGAAACCAAAAGCAGCTTTCAGTACGCTATACTGCTACCAGGTTCACTGCGAGGAAGAGGGTTCAATGACAATTTAGAAGTAGGTTGCAAAATATAGACTGGAACTAGTAATAATGTGTGTTCCATTGAAGTAGCCTGCGTGGTGAACGCAGATCATACCTCGTAAAGAAAACCACCTCTTGTGGGCTGCACGTGGAGACTATTATACCACGAGCCATGGCTGTTTGCCGTGACGTCATCATGAGTTAGCCACTGATGAAAGAGAATAGCGAATCTTTGGCCGTCTGAGTGGACTAGCCCAGTCACGTGATACGCGTGTCACGTCAAACAGCCGTGGCGCGTGGTTTAAGTGAGTAAGTAGTGATTTATTATTATTGTTTTATTTCAAAAATTCGGCCCACGTTTTTTTTTTGGACCACAGCACATTTATTCGCGTACGAAATGAAAACATGTAGGACTGACGCAAGCATGTATACTGTACAAGCCCTTTCTAAAAATTAACAGTACAAATAAAAACAAAAACTGCAATAATAAAGTACGACATAATAGTGTACCACTATGTTGAATGTAAAAAGAATCACAAATAACAATTGTACTAGATTTTGTCAAATTCTTAGCAAGCATATAGTTCAAATTTAAATGCTCTTACCTAATCCAAAACATTAGCCACAGAATCAGCAAAAACTACTGAGGATGGGGGAGACTGCCATATTTTAACTATTCTGTGCGAAAAAAAACAAGGGGCTACAGCGACTAGATAGTCGCATTGGTCTTCTGTACAGATCGTCCACTTCCACTGTTGAGGTGCACACCTCTATCATGCAC
This sequence comes from Lithobius niger, assembly GCA_023313725.1. Classification (NCBI taxonomy): domain Eukaryota; kingdom Metazoa; phylum Arthropoda; class Chilopoda; order Lithobiomorpha; family Lithobiidae; genus Lithobius; species Lithobius niger. Next base: position 3,307 of record JAHWFP010234874.1, on the reverse strand, counting down.
TACAACAGCTATCTCTATTATATAATCTAAAGACAGTAACCATCAGAATTGCCCGTTACAAATGTGTTAGCTTTTAAGCTTATTTTACGTTTTAGGCATAATTGTCAGCGTTTAGGCCCAATTCACAACTTTAATTTCGTAAATAGCAACTAACGGAGATTTGGATTGTATACAGTAAGCATATTCATTTTTGCAACACGGTATGCCTCCCCGCACACAGTTACAGTGTTACAACGTAATGCGCAACGTAGCCTAATATAGATCAGTGGTAGTAGGGAAGGGACAGAAGAAACGCTGCAGCGACTCGTAGCAACTATTGACGTTGCCATGGTAACGTGATTTTAGATCTAATTTTCATTTTTTAGGTCTAATTTTTTTAACTGCAGTTTTGGTTTTGTAAGTAGCAGATAGGCCTAATGGAGGATTTGGTTCGATCGTAAGCCTATTCATTCATGCAACAATGCGACAAGACTCTTTTAAACGAAGCTAAATTGTTTTTGTTTTTAGGGCTGCGTTAACACAAATCTTTAGGATTTCAATTCGACGATGAAATGTTATTATTTAATTTAGTTACGTCGAAGAAGTCTATTAGCTATAAGGAGGCAACGATGTTTTAATTTGCCATGTTATTTAACTAACTTTTGACACTGAATCGAACGTTGTAAACAGTGGTCGTCAATTTCTGGTACCGTTGCGAAGTTGAAAAAAGCGACGGACGGACGGACGGACAAAGTCGTTGCAATAGTCTTCTCAGCCGGTACGGCTATACAGAAGACTAAAACGAACCCAAATCTAATGTGAAAGGTTACACCCAGTCAACCAATTTTCAAGGGTGGCTTCTAGTACCACCATTGTTTCTCACTGAAAACATGGAAAAGGGATCAAAATCTACACGTCCCTTAATAATAAAGAAATACATGCAAATATCAGCCGTAAGTCTTACTAACGCCAGTGATAAGAAACCTAATTGTAGCCTGTCTGTGTAAGATCTATTACGCAACACTTGCAGGGACTTTGTGAAACGTTTCTGAGTTATTCAACTCTGTGAATTGTTTCCTAACAGATGCGGAGACTATACCGGGCTAGCGTACTCGAGAAATGGTATTACAAAGACTTAAAAATCCCATTTAAATTACTTCTAAAATTGACTAAACCGATCCATCCATCGATTACACAGTGTTACCATGCAGAACAGATAAGGGCAATAACAAGGGATTTACTTTCTTCCTCTACAGTTTGACGCTATATAGGTGGACTGGTATGTGGTGCAAAAACTAAAAAAAAAAATACTTGGAAACCTTTTGGGGAAAGTGAACGGCCCATGCTGATTAGCCTTGTACTGTTTCGACAAAGAATTCTTTTCGGATACTGCACAAAATGGGAATAAAAATTACTCCCGCAATTTGTAGTTGCGTTCAGGTTGGGGGTTATCTACCCCCTCAATTATCTACCCACCTTGAGTTCAACTACGGTCGATGGAGTTAGCAAACCACAAATTACCACTGGCTAACGGTCCTGAGGGCGGGCTAACCCTTCGGTTTTGCGATTAACAACATCAGGAACCAGAGTTTCGTTGGAACGTGAAGTGTTAGACAGTGAACATTTTCTAAACCCTCCCGAAGAGCTCAAACGCTGAAGCCACACTGCTCAGCGAAATTGTTCTGAAACGTACTGTGACATCACTGCTTAAGCATCGGACCCATCGGCTGTATTTATTTATTTGTAAGTCATAAACAAATTTATCGGCTGACGTTTTCCTCAAAATTGCTTAGCAACCCGTTAACAAAAACGACGAGTGCATGTACGTTCTTTTATACAAATCTTTCGTGTTTATGGTTGCCATCGAGAAAGCAAGTGCGTTGTAAAGCAAGTGTCGCATGACGCACGTTTGACGAAAGCGGTCACTTTTGTTGAATTCGGTAGCAGCGCCGTTTGATTGAGTCTAAGAAAATAGTCAGTATTTAGGCTTTGTACCTGCTTACGAAGGGTTGCAAACGGCTAACTCACCGAATTTTTTTTATATCCACCGGCTACAAGGAATGTTGAAGGCTTTGCTTTCATGTGATCGGCGCTCAATCGGCCACTCGGTTGCTATCTTCTTTACATTATAAACCAAAGTCTCATAGCAGAAATGAAGCAACCGCAACGACGAACCCCGGAAGGGGAACAATGAAAATGTGCGAGTGTGTCAATTCTTTGGCATGAAGTTGAAACTGGGGCGTTGTTGCCCTGAAAAGAAGTTGAAATTGGCACATTGTTGCCTCGACTAACAATTTGCTCTAACGATTACTCTTCTAACTAAACACCGTGGTAATCTCAAGGGCAAGTATTACATGACGTCATACACACTTCTTTTTCACACGGTACGCATCGCTTAAGCCACAGCGAAAGACTGGGAGTGGGGAGGGGGTGGCAGCAAAGTGAGCTGTTACCATTAAGCATACGATTACGCATTAACTGAACCTAGAAGAGAACAAACAAACAAGCACGGGAGCCGGGAGCCGGGAGCCGGGTACGTGTTCAACTACGTATAGCAAAGAGGAGAAAGGGAAGGAAACCAAGAGGAGAGGGAGAGGACGGGATATAAAAGGAGGAGGGGAGAGGGGAGGGAGAGGATTGGCGGAAAGGGGGAGTGTTACACAAACAAAAATCGACTGTTGCAGTGAACGATCAGGCAGCACCGAGCAAATACTGGGAAACAACCACGGGTCAAACAAATCCCCGGGCGAAGCCGGGTACGATGCTAGTACAGATATAAGGAATCTCCGATACTGGACCCAGTTTAGTTTCAATAGGTTGGGTCAAAATAAATGGGATATATCAAAGATGCTGATTTGGTCAAACGTCAGCCTGTTGGCCGAGCGAGCAAAGTAAGCAAGGCCGAATGCTCGATTGAAATTGAATTGTGTGTGTCTGTATGTCTATCTGCCTATTTCAGACTTGATACGATTTGGACTTTTGTTCTGATTTGGCTGAAATTTTATAACACGGGGAGCTATAAAAGAGCACTGGGAAGCACAGGGCAGAACACCGAGAAGAAATAATACAAGTACAGTATCGGGCTAAAGTGAACAATCGGCATGTATCATTTAAGTAATAGTGTAGTGTAGCATCTCTCGCTCGGCCGAGTAATTGTTGATCTGAAGAACTCAGTTACACGCCCAATATAAAATCATTTCTTCTCTTCTTGTTCTCCTGACCAAATACAATAGCTGCATATCTCTTTGCAGTGTAGTTCCTCCGACTTGTACAGTAGTTCCTCTTCTTATACTATTATTTCCTCTCCTTATATTATTGTTCCTCTTTT
>JAHWFP010234871.1:0-45785 GCA_023313725.1 Lithobius niger | reverse complement strand
AACATTTGGTGGGGCACTTTACCCTTTATGAAGTGTTTTGTATGATTTCAGCGTACTTCATAGTGAAAACGCCATGTCAACATATTTTCCTTCAGTAACCCTCCCACCTGCTCTATTCGTATTTTTTTTTTTTTTTCAGTTTTCACTTTTCAGGTGCCGTTTGACATGGGGTTAGGTCTCGGTTCAGAATTACCGGTCGTGCTGCGTGGGCTTGTCGTTCTCGGTGGCTGTCTGGCAGGCACGAGCGAGCGAACGAGCGAACGCACGCGCTCACGAAGTTGGCGCCCGCTGAGACAAATCCCCCCGCGAGCTCTTGATTGCCCCGCGGTTGCAAAATTAAAAGTTTATTTGCCCCCGGGTCTGGCTTCTCGGCTAGGCGAACCTCGCTAAGTAGCGCACCTCAGAATCGGAAACCATTGTCGCATTCGATTCTTCGTTCAAAAAACAGCGAACTGAAACCGAACCTCAGTCGCCGTAACGTGCCTAATTTAGCTTATCGTTGTGTAATACGCGTTTAATAAGGCATTTTAATGTCGCTAAGTATGCGAATCTGGTTTTGAGTGTCGCTAATTTGTGGCGACCGCCTCGGCCGTCACTCTAACGTCGTGCCTCCTCTTGGCAATAACGGTTCGTCCGATACAAAGAGACGCTTCCTTCGTAGCTCGAGGCAATGGAGCCCAACGTGTCACGCCGCTTTCCGATTGGCTGTCTTCCTCCATCACGTGCAGTTCGCGACTCCTTCTGGGGATATTGTATTGCCGAAACCATTTTGACCAATGAAGGGTAACAGCCCCTTGTGCCAAAGGTTAATTGCGAATTCACCGTTTCGTGTAGCGATGTCTTTGTTTTTTTCGATTTTCGTTTTTTTTTTCCTTTCTTGAGTATTTCTTGTTTTTCTTATTTCTTGATGTCGACCAAAACATTTTTAAAAATAAAAACTGCAGCTATAGTCCTAATAATTTTTTTTTTAAAAACCGATTCAGATTGCTAAAGACACATTAAATACTATCAGGAGCGAATAAAGTGTTAAGTAAATACTGATGCAAACCTATTCACGTTACCTTTTGGACTGCCTCAGACTGCCTCAGCGGGGAATCGAACCCACGACCTTTGAAACCAAAGACAGAAGTTCTTTCGGTAATCCATATTAACAAGGCCGACACATCTGCTGATCTACGGGTTAACGGGCGAGGCAAGTTCTGAATCAACAGGTAGGAGGTAGTGTCTGCGTTGAAGCAAAATCTAACCACACTCGTAAGAACCACAGTATTCGCCTCTTCCTACTCATGTGATTAGGCTTCACCACAAAGCAGAGACAAAACTCTAAAGATGATGTGGGCTATAGGTACAAATCTCTGTGTACCAGCTCAGCTTCCACACGAATTGTGCACTACCAGAACACATTTTCTGTACTGTGTGAGGCAAAAAGGACACGAAATTGTTTGATGCTACCAGTACGCAAGTCATGGTACAGATGTATGACAAGATTTAGATTAGGGGTTTGAATAACATCTCTGTAATGTGTGGTGCAGTGGCAACCCGGACCACTGCACTGTGACTGAGGTTGGCGCTAATGACCAAGTTGTCGACGCGCCATTAAGCCTCAATCCCCCCCCCCTCATGGGAGGCTGTGCTCGCACGAAGTGATGTGTCTTATCAGTACACAGTGTCTTTAGAGGGTATCTGCCCAAAACAGAGACGACACTCTGACGACACATCCAGTGTCTACACGAATTGTGCACTATCAGTACATATTTTCTGTACTTTGTGAGGCAAAAACGACACGAATGAATACTGCCAGTCGTATGGAGGCTATGGAGTGATGCGTTACAGTACACTGTGTGTAAAATGCGTACCTGCCCTACAGAATGTGGGGACAAATTGAACTCACTTGTTGACGCAGTGGCCGGCAGACCTATAACTCATTCAGAAGAATTGGGCGTATGTCGAATCAAAACAAGGTCACACCATAACACAGAAACCCTGAATTTTACCGAAAATATCAGTTTTAACCCTGTTATCAAAATTGCCTTATATATTTACTTTTTTAATAATATTGCTATAAATTAATTACTTAATTTTACACAGGTTCAGGTAGCCTGCCAGTCGGTTTAAGTTGGCCACAGTTCTATACACTGGGTTCTTAAATTGTGGTGAGACACAGTTGTCACACATTCGCTTGACGTTGCGTTGTTTCCGGGCGTATTAAAAGGGTTCAACTTGTGAGGGAAGATATCACACACAAGTTTGTGGACATGCTGTGGTGGATTCTTGGAAATGGATTCGTCTTCATTTATTATTCCAGTTAAAGGGACACCCGGCCTGCCTTATAACATTCCGCGCGCCAAATTACAGCCACACTCAGATCGTCATCCGAGCAATTATAGCGCCAAGGTCGGCTGGGGTGGTAGCTGCGTTTCTCGCATAGCTGCTGACTCGGTTGGCTTTGGAAATAGTACACAAGACAGATTCAAGTCAACGATTGTGTCGTCACAAACCGGAATGATTCTCGTATTTTAAAATCACTATTTATAATTTTCTAGGCTAGTGTCTTATAATTTTGCTTCGGCGATCTATAAAAGTCGCTGCAAACTTTAGTTACAACATGTAATTAATAATAGAATTATTTAACTATAAACATAAAACGAATTATAAAATAATGGGAAGGTAATGGATAGACAAGGTAAGACATACTTATTGCGAAAAAAAGTTTAGCTTACAATTCTGAATAACTTTTCTATAGACTCAGTAGTTAAGCCCAGTAGCCATTTATACAAGGATTTTTGGAATGGATAAACATCAACAATTTCTTTTAAGTTGTTTGGTATGCTATTGTATAGCTTGCTGCCAAGGAAATAGCTGCATTTATGTAATCTTTCTTTATTTACTTTAGGCTGGATAACGTAGTTGTTCGATTCACTCCTAGTGTGGTAGTTCGTTAGTAAACGAGTTGTAGCATGAGTATTATTCTTCCGAAAACGAATTATAACTCGATACGCATATAAATGGCGAACTGGCAGAATACCTAGCTGCTGAAAAATAGGTAGCGAATGTTCATTTTGTTTTTTGAAAGTCATTACTCTGACGATCTTTTTTTGAAGCATGATAACCGGAGCAACAGCGTTCATATACGTTCCACCCCAGCATGTAACAGAATACTGTAAGTATGAATGACCCATGGCAAAATAAAACATTTTTAGCGTGTCAAGTGAGACATGCTTTCTGAGATAGTATAATTTACATAACAGAGCCCTGAGCCTACTAATAACTGTACTAATCTGACTCCTCCATTTTAATGTGTTGTCCAAGGTTACGCCAAGGTATCTTACATCATTAACTTTTTGGATTGGAGAACAATCACACGGCAGGCTTAGCTGCATTGAACAATTATGCATTTTTAAATTATTAACAGTTGGTTCATCTTTCTCTTTCAGTGAAAAATGAATGTAGTTACTTTTAGTAACGTTTAAGGTTAAAAGGTTCTCGATGAACCAGTCTCCGATCAAAACGAGGTCTTGTTCAATATTTATTGAGGCTTGTATTTTATTTTTGTTAACCGCAAGAAGTGCAGTGTCATCAGCAAAAGAAATAATACTAGAATGAGTCTTTAATTTGTAAATATCGTTAATGTAAATCAGAAAGAGGAGTGGCCCTAGAACTGATCCTTGAGGCACTCCTGAGGTCACCAAAATATTGTCACTAAAATGATTTCCGATTTTTGTGCATTGTGATCTGTTTGATAAGTAATCCTTGAACCAGTCGAGCGTGAAGCCTCTGATTCCGTAACGGTCTAGTTTCTGTAACAATCTGTTATGGTTAACAGTGTCGAATGCTTTCATTAAGTCTAGAAAAATTCCCACAACAACACTGTTTGAGTCCAGTGCAGCATAAGTTTCCATAAGAAAATTTTGGATAGCATCTTCAGTACAACAATTTTTTCGAAAACCGTATTGGTTGTTATGGAGAAGATTATTTTTTTCCAAGAAACCAGTAAGTCTGTTTTTCATGGCCTTTTCGAGGAGTTTTGATAAAATCGAGAGTAATGCAATGGGCCTATAATTATTTGGTTCAATACGACTTCCTTTTTTAAAAATAGGAATAACAACGGTGTGTTTCAGAATTTGTGGAAAAACTCCAGTAGTGAACGAAAAATTGAAAAGGTGGACAAGGATCGGTGTGATAATGTGCTTCACTGACTTAATGCATTCAGCAGTAATACCGTCAAACCCTGCACTTTTGCCAGACTTAAGGGAGTTGATAAGATTATTGATTTCCAGCTCTGTGACAGGGGCAACAAAAAAGGAATGTTTACTAGTAGAAGGCATGTATTTACTCTTAGCAGAGTTTTGGGAAATTTTGCTTGCCAAATTCTTTCCAATATTTCCAAAGAAATTATTAAATTCGTTTGTGTACCTCTTTGGGTCGTTATCAAGTCGAATGGAAGACCCATTTGCATTGATTTCGTCCGGGTATGCACTAAATTGTTTCTTAGCTCCTGTAATTTCATTTAAAATTTGCCACTGTTTACGGCAGTCACCATTTGTTTTGCTCATTTTATGTTGATAATATTTATCCTTTGCTTCATTGATTGCCTTTTTAAGGACGTTCCTGTATTTAACAAAGTTGTCACGGTATGCTTGATTATTTGGGTGTTTTTTCATGAGTTTGTAAAGTTTATCTTTAGTTCTGACTGAATTTAAAACCGCAGTAGTCATCCATGGATTAATTTTCCTATATTTGGCTGAGATGGTAACGTTATAAGTCGATTTTGTGATATTCAGTTGCAGTATATCTACAAAGGCTGCCATAGCTGTATTCACATTTAGATCATGTAAAATTCCGGACCAGTTTTCTTTTGAGAGGTAATTGTTTAATTTATTAAAATCAGTTTTAGATACAGATTTTTGAGAACGGCCATCTCCATTGTTGTGTTTAGTAGCATTGACTTTAACGTTGAATGCAACTGCGTAGTGGTCCGTGATGTTGAGTTTTATCAGCGCCGAATTAAATTTATCAAAATCATTGCTTTTAATGAAAATATGGTCGAGGCAAGATTTGCTTTGAGCTGTGATTCGAGTATATCTGTTCATAAATGAAACAAAACCATTTGCCAAAAGATCGTCAAAGTAAATGTTTTCAGTTGCGTTCATTTCATTTAAGTTAATATTGACGTCTCCAATAACAATCACATCGTGACTAGTCATGTTATTAACAATGTCGGATAATTCAACTACGAAATTACTCAGACTTCCATCGTGGTATCGATACACTGACAACATTTCATATTTAAAATTTTCGGTTACACAACTTAATTTTAAAAAATCTGCATTATCAGAATAAATGTGCGAGAAATTAGCATTAGCATCTGCAGGTAGGTATACTGCCAGGCCTCCAGCTCGTTTATCAGGACGGCAATAAAAATGAGCTTTGTAGCCATCAATTTGATATAAATTACTTTCTGACTCGTTAACCCAAATTTCAGAAAGTACAATTGCGTGAAATTTAGATTTCGTGGTTTGTAAGAAAATTAAAAACTGATCAAAGTTGGCTCTTAGACTACGAATATTCATATGAAAGAAAATTAGGCCGTCTTTGTCAGGAAAAATTAAATCATCGTACGGATTATCCACACATGAAGAATCTCGAAAAATGTGTTCGTGAAACAAGCTGTCGTTTTCATTCATTTTTGGTTGCACTAATAGTTCCCGTTTCAACAGAAGGTGCAATTAACGGCTTAAGAGCGAGTATTGGATTTTCTGCTGTCCCCTGACCTGTTTTGGCGCTGAGGGTTACTCGAGGGATCCCCCCGGGCTTGTTGACCCCCATGCTGGGTAGGTGGCAAGGCAGATGTTTGTCCCCTTTTATGCCCATTTCGGTTAACTTCTTCCAGGATTTTATCGATGTCACTTTTGTGGCGGATACAAGTCGCTTGAGAGTTTTCGTCGAAGCGGATATAAATGTTGTCCCGTGAAAACCAGACGAACTTATAGCCGGCTTCACTGCGTTTTGCACGAGTTAATCCCATCAGCTTTCTGTTTGCTGCAGTTAAATTTTCGTTTAAGTAAACGGGAATACTTTTGGAAAATGTCTCTTAATTTCTCTTAATTTTTTATATAAAAAACAAATCGCTTCCATTACAAACCGCACGTCCCCCCCCCCTCCCCCCCTTGCTGCAAGTGCTGCACCTGCTGCAGCAGTTTGCTAATTAACTACGTCATGCATACGTCACTAACCCTAAAAGACCAAAAGAAACGGCGCACTGGCTTCACACACACGCTACCAACCGGCTTGAGAAAAAAAAAATTATAACGGCCGCTGCCAACGCCAGCCAACTATAATCGTACAAATCACCGACAAAACTTTATCGTGTCAATGTTTTATTTGCAATCGAAATTAACAAATAGAATTGTACAGCTGTATCTTAAAGGTACCTATTCACCAAGAAGCTGCAGCATCTAGCGCCGTCTACCATTATTTAGTTCTATGTAGCAATTGATTTCAACAAGCGAAGGAATGCGCAAAGAAATTTCTTTTTACACAACAAACAAGCTACGTGCCCCATTAATGACTGAGTGTAAAGTTGGGCGCCACGTGCGTGCACCAGGGAGCGAGCAGTCATGGTAAACGATATCTGACACTGTCATGGGTGCCGCTCATCTAGCGGTTCAAGTTTTAAAACGGTCGATAGCTGGAAAAAAGCGCCCCGTGATGTCGTTAAGGCTTATCTTTACCGCTTGCTCCCTGGTGGACGTGGACGCACCAACTTTACTCTCACTAATTAAGGAGGCACGTGGTTTGTTTATTTCATAAAAATAAATTTATTTGTGTGGTCCTTTGCTCGTTGAAAGTAAGGGCTACACAGAACTAGATAGCGGTAAATGGCTATAGATGTTGCAGCCTGTCATTTGGTTGCAATTCTCCTTCACTTACTTTGCCAGTTTGCAGCTTTCTGGGTTCAGTTAAATCCACCATAACTATATAAAATCAAGGGCGTGTTTACAATAGATGATCAAGTTTTTTTTATGGGTGGGATACAGCCATCTTGTTTCTGTATAGCCAAGCTTGCACCCCGTGCCTTTCGTCCTCGAAGAGCTTCAGCGCTACGCGAAAAAGAGCCTGTAGTGGTTGGCAGTTCAGATTCCAACGCATAAAGTACAATGTTATTCCTAACTCCGAAGAGCCGATGCAGGTTCTCTTTCTAGCAGAACTGCTTGGATGCATCTACCACACTGCACGAAACTAGGAAAGGGGCCGCACTCGATGCATGCAGCCTTACAGTAATGACCTCACTGCAAATTGCAGTTACATTGTAAGGGAAAAGGGACAACCATTTCACAAATTGATTTGGCACTGCGAGGACAAGAACGCCGCACGGATACATCTTTATTAGCAATTTAATTTTTGGCTTAGTGATTATTTGTGCGTATAGATAAGATTGAGGAAACTGTAAGCACTGGAACTGAGTGTGTAGAGAAGAGAAACCGAAAGTGCGCAATATCAACACTATACCCGACGTTTCGAGGTGACCCAACTCATTATCAAGGGAAGAAAACATACGCTTAAAATTGAACGAATGTACAAACAGGCAGCAGAATGCAGTTAAAACTTAGTGTCCGCGGCTTATCTTGAGTCCTGCATTTATTTTGTGAACGGCTACGTCTTCTTGGCTTTAACCAACGGCCGCCATTGATTTTGTAACTACTTTGGATATCAACAAGGCACTCTGCGACTAAACACGTACAATCGATTATTTGTGTTCATTTTGGGGCGAACTCAAGATGGGCCGCGGACACTATAAGTCAAAACCGCAATTCAAACAAAGTAAAGAAGAATTTAAAATTTAAAATTTAACAAGCAGGAAGAGGAGAGTGACCTCTTTGCAGCACAAAAAGGTCATTCTCTTTTTCCTGCTTTTTAAATTCTAAATTCTTCTTTTACTTTGTTCGATTGCGGTTTTGACTGCATTGTGCTGCGTGTTTGTACCTTCATGTAATTTTAAGCGTATGTTTTCTTCCCTTGATAATGAGCTGGAGACAGCTCGAAACGTCGGGATGTGTTGATATTGCAGACATTTGGCTTCTCTGCTCTACACATAGATGAGGTTAACACATAAAAATTAAACCGCAACGGAAATTAAATCACTTTTCATATTTCAAACGTTGCCAGCGAATTATTGAAAGCATCAAAAAGTTCACCAAATGGAAAAAGACCAGAAGCTCCAGACATGCGAGCAGTTTCTGTCAAACAAGTTTTGTTTTGTTTCGTTTTGTTTGTCTTTACGCAATGCCCAGCATAACTTCTTCAATCCAGGAGCACGAACACTGGGACAGTTACAAGAAGAGGTAAAATATAAGTCAGTTCCTCTGCCCATAACGACCTTTGTGAGGTGTCCCCTGGTGCCATGAGCAAAACGAGTCATCACGGCCCAGTAATCTGCACCCTCACCTTCAAACCAAGTGAACGTTGAAAATAATAATAATAAAAAAAATAAATAAATAAATAAAAACGTTTGGTGTAGAGCAGCGTCAAAGTGACGTCATATTGGCTACGAGGCACCATTTGGAGGTAATAGCTACAAGGTGCACTAGATTAAAATGTAACGGAAAACAACGGCACTTCTAGTCAAGACAGTGGGAGCGGATTTCTTAGGCTTAAAAGAACGTTGTTTTCTCCAACAACAAAAATCGCGCGTTATAGGGTTAAGAAATCCAGTCTAATAGCATTGGCTTCAGTAAGACGACCTTCTTTTCGCCCTCCAGTGCTCCTTGCAGCTAACCAAGTTACTGGCTCCACCATAGAGTTATACACAATAATACTACGTCGTGTCACTGCCCTATAGGTAATGTGGGCAAGAGGTTAAAATAACGTGCAAGTATAAATCTGTAATTCTTTCTTAGTGCTTTGTGTAACGTTTGTTGGAACTTTGAAGGTAACGTTAGAGCCTCCGCAGCTTTAACCGTTCCAGGTGTAATCAAAGCCCCCTGAATCATAGGCCATCTCAGCTACACCAGAAACAACAATTAAATTATTTTAAAGTACGGAAGGCATGACGGGAAGTTTTGATAGGTGGCGCCATCTCTTGACGCTAAGCAGCAAATTTATACAAAAGACTAGGTTTCCACACTCTGCCAGCAGATAACGATGCGCAGCAAGGCTTGTCGGGTTGATGTTTTCTGAGCGTTGTGGAAGGCAACTGTAAAACGGCCTTTTATTTTGGACGCTTTGGTATCAGATAATTACGCATCTAGAGATTTTGTTTTGAGGAAAGTGCGGGAAGATGGGAGAGGGCAAAGAAAATTGGATTTAAAATGAGGGCCGAGAAATCCAGCTACAGGATCCGGGACGGGGCAGCTTCGTAATGCCTTCGAACGTTCTTAAGTCAGAATTACGCTAATTTTTTACCCACATTAATCCCCGCGTTTATTTATTTATTTTTTTAACATTTTTATTCACTTCCGGCTGGGGGTGAGGTGGAATACTCTCTTGTTCACGAACCCCATCTGTCCCGACTATCTGTGCCTCTATTTGATACAACACTAGTTGTTTTCATTCGCAGCTCCCGGCCATAATCGACGTTTCAGATTTCGACCAGGCACGTTGTTTGCTCCTCACTCTCACCAGCTGGCGCCACATCCCGCAACGGTCAACGACGAGCGCTCGCAACCCGATGACGTCACTCACGAGGATGAAAATCGTTCCAGTTCGAAACAGAAACTAGAATTCGAGCATGACGCTTCCCTCAATGGACCAGCGGCGTCGCATATCGACGTGAATAATTATTGATTATTAAATTGTAAGAATACAAGGTTCACGAACTAGGTTGAATGATCAACTAACGCGTTCTCTTGTGAATACAAATTTGGCAAGTCATTTTCGTAGGAAAAGAAAAGAATATTTCACACTTGGCCTTCCAAAAGGTTCATTTATGTGTAAAACAATGAGAGCGTATTTCCGTTTCCGCCACAGTGTTTTTTAGATCTCTACACCTTATCATGTGGAATGATCGCTTAAAAGACATGCACCAAAACGCAAAATAATTATGCGAAAGCAGTATCGACTCGCATAGCATGGTGCATTTTAAAACAACTAGCAGGACACGAGCATGCGTGGTGGGTTGGGTTTAATTTCTGGGACTTTTCCTCTTCATGTTTTTGGGGCTTCATACGAAAATAAATCGTGTTTGCAATATTTACCTGTGTTTGGATGACATAAAACCAAGTAATATAGGAAAGCAAACATTCAGTATAATAAAAACAAGCATCGATAAGTTCAAAGAACACTTCATCCATTTGAAGCAGCTCTTAGTGAAATGAGTAGCTTAATAATTATTTGATGTCTTCCTTCACAAATAAATGGGAGCACATTAAGGAGTGGTTAAAATTGCATCAAGTAATTCTTGCACAATTTTGTTTATTTATTGGCTTACTGGTTACAAAAAGTACGTTGTAAGTAACAGGGGAAGTAACAATGTTGTGGACAGTCAACAATCATGGTTTACGAGGCAGTCAGGCACGCAACAACAGTCGTGCGCACGATACAGCTGTTATTGTTGGCATCAACTGTGAAACAATTGAACTTTACTCTCTAAAATAAATGCACAGTTGTATCAAATCAGCGGCAGTTTTAAGGCCGTCAAACTATAGCCCCTAGGTTTCATAGATAATTTTGAAACTAATCTCTCATCAACGATGACAAACCTTTTAGCTAACCGATAATGTTTTTACTTGTGCTTTTGTTGTTGATTTGCGGGCTACACCCAAAGTGTCGTTTTTTTAATGTATTGACTTTAGCTCAGTTGGCTAAAATAATTTTTGCTTGATAACGGGTCCTAGTTTAACCCGAAACGTCGCATTTTTACTGTTGTTACATGTGCACCTTGTTGGCTCTTTATTTCTTCATTCTGACGTAAGTGTTAATGGTACTCCCATCCCCCTTCCACCCCGCTTCTCCCCTCCCCGGAATATTCGTTAACTTGCTGCCCTCTCACTTCTCCCTCTCGAGCAAGTTCCCGTCCTCTCTCTAGCCCCAACTTGATGGGCAAAGGAACTCTCAAAGAGTTCGGTCTTGCTTTGCGCCAGAACCGCATCTTTAGTCTTCACTTGAGCGCATCGTGTTGCCTGATAAAATTTGCAAGGGAGATTTTTACGTTCTTTTATTCTTTTCAGAGCATAATAAATATTACTTATTTATTGAAATTGCAATATTGCTAGTGAAATTAGCACTGAGCACTTTGTACGATACAACTGTTAACGAGGCGCCTCCTTTCTCTCTCCCCCTCCCACCCATTCCCTGACAAAGTTGTTTACTTGCTGCTTGCCGTAACCCGGTCGTAGAGGAGAGCCAGCCAGCAGTCATCAAATCGAACAGTTGGTTGTTCACTTACCTAGGAAACAATGGTTTACCATTGCGATAAGCATGCAACGATGGTCGAGTGTGCATCTCGAAATAAACTTGACTTTGACTTTATTGAGCATAAGGATTTCAAAAATCATTTGCTCAAACTAGACTACTTAACTAATTTAACCTAACCTAAAACTTAACAGAGTGAGAACCACTGTATCCAAATCTCGTAATAACACCATAACATCAACCAGAGACAACAATGAGGGGCGAGTAACCAGGTGAAACGAATTGTGGGGGTGGAAAAATCCAATACTACCCTAGGTGAGTGCCACGTTGACTTCAAATGAGAGGGCACCCAAGGACATCGCAGAAATGCACATCCCCATTCCCAGTGGTCAACGATAATGCGCTGCCCAGAAGGGTCACGAAAACAAAAAGTGGGGAAGTTTCATCACCAATACTTACACCATCCAAGCCAAGAGAGGTGAACACGCAGCTTAACATGACCCATACATAGCCTGGAAACCAGACCAGAGTTCGTACATCTCAGGTGCCCAAGAGCTGTTGGCACAGAAGTTGATAGGTGCACGTCAAAGAGCTTTCGCCCTTGAGCCTTCACTCCACAAGAACTGCCAATCTTTATTGGAAATCGCCGAAATGAAATTGCCAGGTAGTCCTCAGCCTCACTCCCGAACACATCTGAGTGACCAGGCACCCAGGCTAGACAGGGACCTCAGTCTGAGAAGCCTGAAAAATCGTCCACCCAATCTCCAGCGCAATGGGGTGACAGGCCACCATAGACCTGAAGCACCGCCGCAAAAAAAAACCAAAACCTGCAGCAGATTCAGAAAAAACACCGAATCTAGGCAGCTGTAAATCATGGCTGACATCAAGAGCAATGGAGATTGCAATTAGTTCACCAAGAAAAGTGGATGGTAAGCCGGCCAGAAAGTAGGTAAACCCAAGGTGCAGCCCCGGGATGGAGATCCCAACGTCACACTCATAAACACTGGCTTGGAAAGGCGCATCGCAGAAAATAGCAATGGAAGAGACAGTTTCTGCTGCCCCACAAAGATGACCTGCAGAAAGTAAAGCTCTCTGAGCTACAGTACACCAAACCCACGGTCACAGTAGGAGTACCACTCATGGGTTGGAGAAACTGTCGCAGGCCCTCCTGAAACAGTAAAGTGGCACCAGAGTGTGAAGGGCCAAACATTTCCAAAGCATGCGGAGACAACGTAACGTAGTCCATAATTATACATGCTAGCAGTTAGAGACCCCTCTGGCAACAGCCCTATGACAGTCTAACCAAAAGAACCTTGGCAAATATGTCCACTGGCTGCTCACCTGTCTCCACCAACAATGCTAAGATGGAGGTCGATGACAAACAACTCGAAACGAACACCTCGAAGAACATGCCTGGATCGTACCCAAAAAGGAATATGAAAATCGGCACAATCCCTAATATACACCTCATGAAAGATGGATATGACCGCCCACGAGTTTTTGCGTGGCAAAAGGCTTCAGAACCCTCGAACATGATTCAGTTAAAGCAGTAACATCATTAAACGTTAAAGCAGTAACATCATTAAACGTTAAAGCAGTAACATCATTAACCCAGGTTAACCCTTGGTCTAACCAAAATGCCAGGTATCTGATCTTAGATTTGGACTTGACCACTGTTACACTAACAGTTACAGACCCCTTCCCCAAAATCATCAATTTCATCTTAAGACCAGACAAAACAAGACCCCTAGTGGCCAGCAGCTGTGCTCCTCTGGTGACCATGGACGAGAGAAGGAAAGGCAGATCTCTCCCAACAACCCACACCGCCACGTCATCCGCATAAGCGGCAACATTTGCCTGAAGGTCAGAATTGGGCCTTTTGCGTACGCAGAATGAACCTTATTTCCTGCGAAGTTCCAGTAAATCCAAACCATCTGGTAGCTTTCCTAACATGCTTGAAATGCTGCCATGCCCTACGCTTATCCCTGTCAGCCCTAACACAGAATGATGTCCACCAAGCAGCGTGCTGAACCAGCAGCTAACTGCCGAGGCAGGAAGAGTTTGCGCTTTTCCTGACGCAATGCCCGATCCAGGGAGCGAACTCAGCTAAATCAACAAACAGACAGTTGATAACCTACGCCCCAGGAAAGTTTGGGCGAGGGACACCCTGTGAGACAGAGCTACTGGAAAATGGTGTGTCTAAGGTCCGTGGACACTTCAAATGAGAGCAGAGAATCAAGGTCAGGAGAGCACAAGAACATTATATAGCACAGATTCTTGAATCACACCCCCACACTGCCTAACAAAGGCAGGGGTCCCATTCTGAATAACCTCTAGACCCAGATCGTGCAAGATATCAGCCAGCAGTTGACCCTGGGTGTCACACTGAGCACTGCCCCAGAGCCAGTGGTGAGCATTAAAATCACCACCCAGGATAAGAGGTCGGGGAAGTGAGCTGACCCAGCCCACCCACTCCCACCACAAGACATTCCCACATCCATGACATACACCACATCAAGATTGTTAGCAGTAATTTTTGTTAATTTACCAAGGTATCAATGATGGTGCATGCAGTGATTATTGCTGCTTACTTTGACACAATTCAGCTCAGCTCTGAAAACTCGCATCTACGAGATAAAGACACATTCCTATGTTTTCCAGCTTTCAATTTCGAGTAGGCTTTGAAATTAACAATGTAGCTTAATTTTATTATTAAAAAAAAAACTTTAGTTTTTCAAAGGGTTTCAAAGGGTTTAATGAGCATTAACCACTCCTGGTCATCTGCCCGAAGCCCAGACACTGATTCTGTCATCTTACTAATCAACACTCAACTACATCGACGAAGGTTTGATTTGCTAGGCACGCAGCCAAGACATTGCACCTGCACCAAGAATCACGAAAATCGTGCATTTAATTGTTAATGTGTTATTTTGATGATGAAATGTGTTGTGCATTATATTCGTAGGATAAAGTGCTCATCAAAATTTCACAAATGCAACTTTTCGGTCCCTGGATTTAGTTAGAATTAGGGAGTATCTGATCGCCTTCATACCTCTAACTTTCATTCCTGATTAATGAAAACATTCTTGGCAAATACTTTCGCAGTAGTTCGTCTTGCGACGGTCCAAGAATTTCGCCTCTTGCATTGCGATAAGAATTCCCCGTCTGTCCCTATTAATCATTATATATATATATATATATATATAGAGAGAGAGAGAGAGAGAGAGAGTGAGAGAGAGAGGCTGGAGGGCTTCGTCAAGACCCTTGGAAATTCAGCTGAAAATGTGAAGGAAAGAACAACTAGGTAATTCCAGTCCAACCGAAGTTGAATGGGTAGCAAAATCTAAAAAGAATAGGAGGCAACTGACAATATACCGTAACACGACGTTGAGCTGGTTGCCTCCTATTTCGTTATCAATTTTAAGCCAAATTTGGTACTCGCCTTGTTGCGAACTCCTAAAAAAACGAACTTCTAAAATGTTGTTGATAAGATTTAAATGAACAAGAGGTAAAAACATGTATCATGCTGAAATGTTTACTGTGGCGCATGACCACCTTACAACATAATCGTCACTCACATGTACCCATCCTCTAGAATTTTTCCAATGGAAAAGAAGAAAGTTTGCGCGCATAATATGGCCACTTAACGCTCTTTGCGTACAAGGAACGTATGGTGTCGCCGTTAAGGATTGAGGAACTGGCCCTCGTGTCAATGAGGCCTAAGGAAGTTTCATCAGCAACCAGCATATCTAATAAAGGCATTGTCCCTTACTTAGTCTCTTTGTCCAGGTTGTCATAAAGCCGAACATTTGAAACAATGACACGTTTTGCGATTCATTTTCATAGTTCAGCTTTGGCACACCAATGTACGTGTTTTTCAGTCACAACTTGGCTTTGTCAGGTTAATGACTTTACTCCAGGTTTATTGGCTTCTCGGGACTTATTACGACCCTATGTCATTTATTTTGCAATTCCAGCACTTGCCAGAAAAGAGTTTTCTTTCTTTCTCTTTGCCCTTCATACTGCTTGCCTTCAGCACATTTGCCATATTTTGAGTCAATCGGAAATAATTGGGTTTAGCTTTGGAAGGCTGTGAATATCTTCCACCACCCTGGTAGCCTCTAGGATCGAGGCACACAATGGTTACAGATCTCACTTTATTTGCAAAAGTATGTGCGTCCCTGACATGCAGCAGAGCTTGATGCTACTCAGGTTTGCTTCCCTGCACTGCATCAGCTTCACTGTTGCTAGCTGGATGCTGATCGTGGCAAGAGAGGTCAGGTTCTAAAGAGAAGGATGAATCTGAGGAGGCTTGTAGGTTCTCTATTTTAGCAGAATCTAATTACTTCTGCGCCAATCCTCACCAATTCTTTTATGATTGCAAACTAGCATCCATAATGATGCTCTCTGTAATCTGGGTGCATGTTTTTCTTAATGCACTGAATTATTTATAATTTAGTGGCATCAGGTGATATGCATGAGTAGAAGCCGCAAATTGACTGGACTTAGTGGAACAGAAGCTTATTAAAATGTTGAGTCCTTTTTACAAACTCTTTGGCAAAATCTTCCATGAAATTTGGACCTTCAAATTCCAGAGAAAACCCCTGCTCAAAGACATCCCACTCCCAGAATGGACCTGAGTATCGGAACCACTGTTCTGCTGTACCTGGTAAGGCCATTGGCAGAATGGTTCCCATGCCGTATTTTGATAGCATAGTTAAAAATTCAGATGGCGACTTTGTGTCCCAAGAGTACAAAAGTTGGCATCAGTACTTGAGGTGGCTAACCGTTCGTACCTTGAAATTATTATGACAAAGTAATGTTGGTCGTCTTTTCAGTTCCAATATTGTTTTCTTCTGCCAATAATTTTTTTCTCGTAACCCTTCCAGTTTGCTGCCTCAAACTGAATCCATCCCCACACAAAATTTGCCTACATTTGCGTGGTGTTTCATAAACCAGAGTCATAGCATGAGTGAGGACGTGGCCATGTCAGTCCACCTTCAAGAACATTTGCCCTTTTTTTGTTAGTGACAGACGGAGTCAATTGCCGAAATGTCTGTGCATTCGTATTTGATTTTGATGCCAATTGTGGGTGCATAATGTGCCTACAGTCAGATGCCTTTATGTTTCCCCTCATATTTAAACAGCTAGTTAACCGTTCAAACAATTTGGTTTTAAACTCAGCAGGTATTGGGCATGAATTTGCCCCAATTTTGGAAATCCTTGTATTTACGATCAACCCGTGTTTGCATTTCGTTCCTAAAATGTTTATTTCCAAAGCACCCTCAATGTGGATGGACAAATCAGGTGGGGAGGGACTTTGCTCTTAGTTCAGACCATTACGTCTAAATTCTGTTTCCTCCTCAGCTTCATGTTCTTCTAACAGTTCTTAGTCATCACTGTTGTGATTTTACTTCACTTAACGTCCGATTACGGGTTGGTTTTCTGTCGTATGTTTGAAGGATAGGAGCGATGGTCTGCTTTGGCTGCCACCATCTACTTGGCATTACAAGTTGCGTTGTCAACCCAGCTACTTCACCTCTTCCATGTAGTGCAGTCATACACAACGCTTTATGTACAACTATTTATTTACACACTACATATTTACATCAACGATCCAGACATCTCACTACTCAAACGCAGAATGGATACCTTTTACATAGCAACTTTCATTTTTATCCCCCAAACAAGACCCTCCCACAAGAAGCTCATAGGTGTTCCTTTTTTAGTCCAAGGTCTTGTAAGCAATAACAATTGTCTTTCAATTACAGCCCTGTGCCCACTGAACTGGATAATGGGTTCACTTTCGCTGTCTATCTCACAAGACATCTCTTGAGGTGGACAAAGGGTTTTGGTTTGTGACACACATTTCAGTCCCCTTCTCAGATGAGGTTAGCTGATAAATGTTTCTGTTTTTAAACAGCCTTGACTTGCGCAGGTAAACAAACCACAAAAGAGTATTTTTTTTCTTTTGAATTAGGCACAACAAAAAACTCAATCTACGGATTTTTGATTTTCCACACACACACATAACAGATCCCCGGGCCAAATCACTCCGTTATTATGGGTAATGTCACTCCACCTTACCAATTGCCAGAATAATGGATCACTCCAAAAAAATCCTCAGAGTTCTGTCATTCCAACATCCCGAAAGCACAGTTCAGGCGTGACACAAAGTTCAGTTCTTCTATCACTAACTTTCTAAAAGTAGCTACTTACAAACATTGTTCAATAAATGTGCAAGTAAAAAAAAAACACATCTGGGTATTCCCACATGACAATATATGCATTTGCCCAACACCATAAAAAAAAATCTAAATTACCATTTATCCCTTGATACCATTAAGCTAAATCATTTTAAGCTAAGGAAAACAGACAAACTTACTGAAGTCACTTCTCTTAAATTACTCTATAATTAAAGCACCCTTCAGTTCCTATTTAATCCACGATTTGTCACAGATCTACAACTGCTGAGATCATTCATGAGAGCCAACTCAGGAGTTTGGTTAGTATTGACAAAATATTAGCACAACAATATGGCCGCAATTTAATCACAGCTACGCACTTATTTACAAAGGTTCGTATCAATGACCACACTGCATTAGACGTCCCTTAGCTGAGTTAATCTGACTCTCATTTCAAACACACAACACAAGAATTTAAGTAATTGCGCCCACGATCACATACCATTTTTGCATCCCCGGGCCAGACTGTAATTTGGCCTGACTTGGTCCAATCCTCATACTTCCCATGATTGCATTTCCCTTTACAATGACTGCTGCATTTTACTGCTTGATCTACAAACTTATAAATTTGACCGGTCAATTTTGACACAATCTTTTTACTACTGCACTTTAACCCTTTTTGTCTCGACATTAATGCTTGTTTTTTTGCCTTAATGCTACAACTTCTCTTGATACAGTTTTTCATACATGCATTATTCATATGTGCATTTATCATCATTTTAACACTGCCTACTGGTGTTTCCTTCATCAGTTGACTAAACTGATGTTTAGCGATTCGATTTACCATGTTAATTTTATGCCAGATTCCTCTTTTAAAGTTACCTTTCCTTGTAAAAGTATAACCATTTTTCATCCGTCTCATTCTTACCTTAGGCTGACACAACACTGATAGTCCTAATAATTTAGACCTACGCACCAATTTCACAACACGCCCACCTTTTTTCCCCTGACTGTTGATTGCTAATTTATATGCATCCCCTTGGTTGGCTATCATTTTATTAAGCCCTTTATCCCTTTGGATAGCTAGATCACTATTTGAATTCTTCCCTTCTAAATCTCCAAAAGGTTTATTTATTTTAGCTTCTACAGGCCGCTTAAATTTGTCCTCCACTGACGTCTGAGTTTAGCCTCTGTTCTGACCTACTCATGCACCTCACATTTTTTTTCGTTTTGTTTACACTTTCACTCGTGTATGTGACCTCAAACATGTCTCCATAATTGACAATATACTTTCCCTCTATCTGCGGGTTTACCGATTTTCCTTCCAGATTATCTACCCCTTCTTCTACAGTTCCCATCTTTGCCAAGCAGGAGCCGTCTAACACTTCCCCTCCCATGCTTTCACTCACAGCAGGTCGGTTTATGTCCAATTTGGGGATTAGGATTTCACCCTCCACCTGATTATCCGTAGCCCCAGTTTTTAACAGTACTGAGCCGTCACTGAAGTTTGGCCTACACCCACTTATTTTACCATCACCTTTGTTTATTTTATCATCCATATTGTCATCTCGAGCGCTTACGCAAGTAGACACAATATTCGATTCTAAAACTACACCTCCCAGCAATACCTTAGTTTCAGGTTTAACACTACTTTCAACGACTATTGACGAATCTTCATCAGCCATTCCACCCTCCTCACCAATATTGACATTAGGAAATAAGATAGGAGAATCACTGTCGTCCAAACTCAAGACCTCGGAGTCAACATTTCGAGGAATGATTTCCTGGCATTTTCTTTTAACACTTACAGACTCCCCATTTTTGATAAGCTTATCAGCTTCCCTCCTTTGACTTACTACTTGTGGCTCAACCTTAAAGCATGCATTAGCGAAAGTTCCCCTAATTTCACTTAACACCTTATCATTTTTCTGCCCAGTCTTTGACCCTGTTATACCATTTACAGAATGTATTTCTTTAGCAGCTTTCGTTTCGTTTAATAATGCCATTGTTCTATTTGACAGAATGTAGTTTAACCCTCTAGGTAACATATCTGTAACACCTGCCTTCGTCGTTACTTTGCCAAAATCTCCCTCCAAAATTATCTCGGCAACAGGCACACTTAATGGACCCCTACTTAGCGCTGCTTGTAACCTGACTGTTTCCCCCCGTATATCTACTTGCATCCACATATGCAGAATGACATACATCATACGAAGCTCCACTGTCACGTAGCATATTCAAATCATACCCATTTACCTTGATAGGAAACATATACGGCTTTAAGTGTTTATTCGTTGTTTCATTAACATTTACACAAAAAAATGCGACTTCCGGAGGGTCTCATTCAGGGCACGAGGCCTGAAAATGATTTAAAGATCCACAGGTCCAACAAGTACGTGGCATCTTCCTGTTAAAAGCCCTATGGTTATCCTCATTTTGCTCGGAATTAGTTTGGGGCCTATTCTCAGGTTTATTTAGGTTCGGAGTTTGGTTAACATTTCGGATTTCGGCTGGCTTGCTTTCAACTTGTGCACCTTCCACCCTTTCCCTTTCTTGCGTATTGTTATTCCAAAATCGCCTCATACCTAGCCTAAATCCTTGGTTAGTTCCACTATTGTTATTCCCATTGTTAGACTGTTTATTGTTAGACGCGGCACCCTTCTGCGGCACCCTTCTGCTGCACCCGAAGTTAAGCAGCATTGGGCTGGATTGTTACTTGGGTGGGTGACCGCCTGGGAATCTGGCTGTTGCAGACATAGGGCCTTAGGGCTTCGGGCAGATGACCAGGAGTGGTTAACGCTCGTTAAACCCTTTAACCTTCTGCGGTCTATTTGAAGCATACTCGTCACATACTGCTTTTGCTTCATCTAACGTCTTTACCTTAATTGCCCTATCTTGAACGAACAATCTAACACTATCTGGCACACTACGAAAGAATTGTTCAAGCAACAACACCTCCATTGTTTCATTATATTTTTCATATACTTCTGCAGCCTTTAACCACTGCACAAAATTAGACTTGAGTGAATAACCTAATTCTGAGTACGCCATTCCATCAGTTAATTTGCATGCTCGAAATTGTTTACGAAATGTCTCTGCATTAATCATGTACCTTTTTAGCAAACTTTCCTTCATCTTGGCATAATTTTGGGATTCATCCTCAGGCATTCTAGCTAAAACTTCAGAAGCTGAACCTGGCAACAATGAAATTAATCTACATGCCCAAGTTGATTCGTCAAGCTTTAACTGCCGGCACAAACGCTCAAAATTAATTAGGTACAACCCCATGTCATCCCCTACTTTAAATTTTGTCAGCGTCCGGAGTGGATCAAAATTTAGCTGACCATTGTCTGCTTGACTCGAATTCGCGTTGACAGTCTTATTCGTCATTGCTAATTCATGCGCACGCTGTGCTTCTTGGTTTGCAATTACCTTTAATTCATGAGCACGTGCTTCTGCTTTATCTTTACGTGCTTCTTTCTCCCTTGCCTTTTCGGCCTCCACTTCATTATAGAAGTCAAAAACATCATCCATACTGATCGAATTATCAACAATAGCTTGTTTTAACTCGTCAATCATATCTGTTTTTTTAGATTTAGTCAAAGTGACATTAAATTCATTTGCCAATTCCTTAAGATGGCTTCTCGTGAAGTATTCCCAGTCGAAATCCCCCATTTTTGCTTTACTTTACTCCAGTAAAATTTGATGCCCCGTGAAAACAATTAAGAACAAACCACACACAACAATAAGTAATACGTAACTTCAGCCTGTTTAGTCTGTTCGCCAATCGTACGCTACACAACAGGTTTACAACTAACAGCTTACGCCCACTATTACCTTTTCAATTGTCATGTGAAAATACAACTGTTTCACTTGCACCCAAATTAAACAATAAAGTAAGCATCTACTTACATCCAGGATTTTCTTCGACAATGCTGCACACGCCCACTTGCTTTGCCTTGTAGAACGATAGGTTGCTTGATGTTGGTTGCCTTGGTAACGAATTTTGATCCGCTTGGCCTCAGCGGTCTGCCTTTTCACGGTGTTTGGCCTCTCTCGGTTCTTGGAGCTCGCTTTACACTCTCGTAAAAAGTCTCTGCAGGCTTGAGTCGTTTTCACGCTGTTGCGTTATCCCAAACGCACTGCCAGCCACTGTTGTGATTTTACTTCACTTAACGTCCGATTACGGGTTGGTTTTCTGTCGTATGTTTGAAGGATAGGAGCGATGGTCTGCTTTGGCTGCCACCATCTACTTGGCATTACAAGTTGCGTTGTCAACCCAGCTACTTCACCTCTTCCATGTAGTGCAGTCATACACAACGCTTTATGTACAACTATTTATTTACACACTACATATTTACATCAACGATCCAGACATCTCACTACTCAAACGCAGAATGGCTACCTTTTACATAGCAACTTTCATTTTTATCCCCCCAAACAAGACCCTCCCACAAGAAGCTCATAGGTGTTCCTTTTTTTGTCCAAGGTCTTGTAAGCAATAACAATTGTCTTTCAATTACAGCCCTGTGCCCACTGAACTGGATAATGGGTTCACTTTCGCTGTCTATCTCACAAGACATCTCTTGAGGTGGACAAAGGGTTTTGGTTTGTGACACACATTTCAGTCCCCTTCTCAGATGAGGTTAGCTGATAAATGTTTCTGTTTTTAAACAGCCTTGACTTGCGCAGGTAAACAAACCACAAAAGAGTATTTTTTTTCTTTTGAATTAGGCACAACAAAAAACTCAATCTACGGATTTTTGATTTTCCACACACACACATAACATCACAAATAAATTCATAGTGACCTTGTTCGCTACCCTGAAAACATTCATCATTTTCTACATTTTTCCCAATGTCCAAAATTGCAGTAGAGTTTTTAATTCCCTATCTTGGATACACGCATTCCCTTGTTCGTTATCTGACACCTGATTAGTAGCCAAAATACTCACAAATGCTGCAATTGGAATGGGCATTCCTCTTTTCAATGAAGCCGTTTGGTGCCTTGGTTTGGAATTTTTCTGTCCACACAGAGTTATATTTTCCGTCTTTGCCAGATTAGAAAATAAAATTCTTGAAGTCCAAATCAAAACTTGGTTACACTGACACGGCAGTAATACATAATGGTTCCAGACAGTGTTATTTAAGAGATTCGAGTGGAAGACTGCAGCCCATCGATCACGTCTGTAGTTCCTCATGGGACAGACACCACTGGAAAGCAAGAATGGCTAGAAAATATCCCACTCCAATAACTAGCTGTGCTTTCATATAAGGTAAATGGGTGAAGGCCAGACATAAGTCGTTGCTGTAAATTACGTAGCCCAAAGAGCATCAGCACCAACCATGGAAGATGGACAATACTACACTATGTTCCTTAGTCACCTACACATGTTTGTTCTCATGTTTAGTTAACAACCAGACTTATCAGGACTAAAAATCTATGCAGATGCAAGTCAAGCCAGTGATCACACTAGTACAAGATCGACAACTGGCATCTTAGCAACATACGGAGGTATTCCATTTCTGTGAAAATCTAACCTGCAGCATTCCATATCTTGATCAGTTATGGAACTCGAATATACGTTGATTTCGCAAGGGGCCCAAGAATACCTTTGAACAAGAGTGTTACTCAAGAGAACGAGAATTTTGACAGAAATCGCTAGTCCTGTTGTCAACAGCTTTACAAACCACACGTTCAGACACAGTCAGCTATGTAGAAAACTCCAGGACAAAGCAAGTAGACATTGCCTTTCATCATGTAAGGGAAAGATTGAATAAGGAATTTTGAAGATTGAATATGAGCCTACCAAGTTTAATATTGCTGTTCAACTCACCAAGGCACATAATGGTTCCAGACAGTGTTATTTAACAAATCTCTTACATGTTTCCTTGCAAGTAATAGAAATTGCAGCTTTTCGAAAGGGGGAAGTTCGTTGGAGCGGTCCAGATTGGCCAGACTTCATTGGAGCAATCCTGGTTGTCAAACATTACTTATTTCAACAGGTCTTCCATAATGAGGAGGTTATGATGGATTCTGTGCATACTCCATGCCTCCAACTCATTGGTTTAACCATGTGACACCTTTTGCTGGTTTGGAGGTTACGCAAAGTTTAAATTCAGTTACCATTCAGTCTCCGTACTATTTTTAGGGCAGCATTAGCATTTTGCTATAATACAGAACAACAGAACATGAACAGCATCTTTGTTTGGTTTACAACAATGAAGATGAAGAACATGAGCATACTGTTCGATGTGCATGATCGTTCACTGAAGATTAAATTACCCTGGTTGCCACCCGACATGCCGGACATTGAGATTGTGAGGGCGTTGTCCGGGTATGGGGAAGTGGTTGATCTTCGGCATGAATTACACACCATGGAGTGTATGGACTACTCCTGCACTGGGGTCCGGTGTGGCGTTTTGAAACTCAAGGATTCGATATTGATTGATGACGTTCCAGACGTGGTCGGTGTGCTTGGTATTGCGGGGTTGTTGGCGGTATTAGACAGGCCACCATGTTCCTAAAGTGTGGTCTGCGTGGGCATGTTCGACGCTTTTGCCCCTCAGACTTCTGCAAGTTATGTAAGGTGGCCGTGCTGTGTGATTCTTTGTCGGCCATTTGGCACCACCTAGGAGCATTTCTGTTGAGATCTCTGCTCCCGGGGCTGATGAGCGTCATGATGGTGCCCCAGCACTTCAACTAGTAAATGGATGCTGCCACCTAGGTTGAGATAGCGCAAGGCCTCAGTGTCTCGTTCAGGCATGACAAGTTCACCGCCATTCATGAAACATGCAGCTGTAGCCCAGAATCGGTTCCTGTTTCTTCCAGCGGACCAAGATTACGTGCTTTTTGTCAGTGCTAGTGATGGAGATCTGTGTTCGTCAGAATCTGTTTGAGCCCCCGAGTCTGTGTGTGCCCCAGATAAAGGGATCCCAGATTCTGTGGTGCTTGACGGTGTGTTTCCTGAGAGTCCAGTTCAGTGCAGCTTTGGTGAGGATTAGTCCAGCAGTTGGTCGTGCTGATGATGATTCAATCAGTGAGTATGTAAGTGACGAAACAAGTTTTGATGCCAGCAAAGTTTCTAACTGAGCTGGTGATTGTGACATCGTTATGTCCAGTGAGGAGTTGTTGCATGATGGTGAATTGGGTAGTAGTGTTAGTAATTTAGTAATTCTAGTACGCTGGAGAGAGACAATGAATTGTTAAGGGTCTAGGTGTCCCCATAACTGGTTAAACTGGTCTCCTAATCTAACCTATTCTCCTGTTCACTGTCTGTTCGTGGAAAGTACGGGGAGTGGGGAATTAGGAAGAGGATTTAGATGTTTTGGGATCTAATGTTGAAATTTTAGGGCTAATCGAGACCAGACTTTTGGCTGGTGTTGCTCCCATATTGAGGGGTTTTATTGGTATTGCGGGTCTCGATTACATTGACCCAAGAATCAAGGTTTATTCTTCGTCGGGAGAAGACACAGTTTGGGGTCAGACTTTGTGAGTGGGTGTCCCAGGGTCTAGGGTCTACCTATCTTGTGGGTTTGTGCATTGGTTCGTCCCAGGACATCTGCTTCGTGGCTGCCTGGGTTTTTGATAAGGCCGGGGAGGTCCTCTGTGGGCCAAGTATGGCTGAAGCATTCACCGTTAATTTTGCGGAAGTGTACGACACTGTACGGCTCCCCTAAAAGTGCCCCCCACTCTTTTGGCCAATCTGGACGAGCCCGATGAGCATGACCTGCCCCTTGTCATGGGTGAGTTCTTCGCCACTTTAGGCTCTTGCCAGCTTGGGAGTGCTGCTGGGATTGATAGGGTCACTTATGAAGACTTGCAGACTCATGCGCCGGGGGTAGGGGGATGCAAGGCCCACTTGGTTTTACTCCAGAGTTGCCCCTGTGCCAAGCTCCTTGTTTTTCTTGGTTCTGACCTCGGTACTTGGCGGGGACAAGGTCCACACTGCTGTTACGAGCTATAGGCCTATTGTGCTTCTTTCTTGTGTGCGCAGGTTTACGAGAGTATCCGTGTAAACAGTTTGGTTTTACAGGCTGAAGGCTCCGGTAGGCTGTTCGGTGCGCAGTTTGGCTTCCGATTCTTCCGGTGCTCAGGATGCTGTGCTGTATCTTGAGTCCAGTATCCCAAAGGCATGGATCAACGGTTGTTTTGTAGCCGCCGTCTTCTTAGACATTAAAGCCGCCTACGATATGGTTGACATTTTGTGGGTGGAGTGTTCCCTTGGTGGTATGGGTGTCAGTAGGAAGCTGAAGGCGGCTATCTTGGCCTTGCTGGCTAAACGATGTTTTGGCACCAGGGTCAGGGGTGCTTGATCGGGTGTACGGTCCACCGATAGGGGCCTCCCACAGGGCAGCTGTTTGAGCACAGCTCTCTTCATGGTGGTGATTAATGCAGTCCTTGTTGAAATGAGCTCAACGGTCAACATGCTGCGAGTGATCTTGCAGCAGTTCTTGCCACCCTGGAACTGGCTGTCGTCAGAGGGTCTCAGGCTCTGGCCTTCAGTTATCAAGTGCCGAAATGGAGCTAATGATCTTCAGTCATGGGCAAGCCTAGGAAGAGTCACTTGTGGTCGACGGTGTTCGTGTCAAGTCAAAGACTAAGATCCGTTACCTCGAATTTTTGACGGACTCCCAGCTACAGTGGACACATGATGTGACAGCGGTTAAAAACAAATCACTGCTAGGACAAACACCTTGAAGTTGTTAGCTTGAAATAGGTCTATTGTTAAGCGTGGTACTATAGTGTCCTTTTATACGGTATACTTGCGTTCCTGTGCTGATTATCACATCTCTATGTTGGTCAGCTCTATGCAGGCCATTCGGTACATCCAGGCAGCTCAGGACGCTGGTCTTCGTGTTGTTTCAGGGGGTCTGCCCTACGCCTGTTCTTGCCTTGCACATCAAGACAGGGGAATTCCCTGTTCATCTTCATGCAAGAGAGCTTTTGACTAGGATATGCCAATGTGCGCTTGTCAGGGGTCAGTCTGACCCTTTGACCAGTATTCTCTCGGACTATGTGGCTTTGTCACAAGGTGCTCGTGACGTGCTGGTGTTCCAGGTATTGGGGCTTCTCTCTTCCAGCATGAGAGATTAATTGGTTTCTTGAGTCTCATGTTGGTCAGCCCATCCGCCCCTTGGCTCTGGTGCCCATCTGTTGTGGCAGCTCTAACGGATAAGGGGGCCCCGGTGCACCGGGGAAGACCTGTCATCTGATCTACTGTGACACATCTTTCAGCAAAGTTGATCACAAGGGAGAGGTGGGGGTGTGTATTTCTAGCCTGCGCTTGGAGTACCACTACTCACTCAGCCATCTCCCGTCTGCTTTTATTGGTGAGCTGGTCGCCATGTCTGTGGCTCTGGACTTAGGATTCGATCTGTGCCTGCCTGAGTTTTGTGTTTTCTCTGACTCGCTAGTGGGTGTGGGGTTCCTCGCCAGTTTTTCCAGTCTTTACAGTTTACTCACCCGATAGCCTTCAAAATCGGGAGGAGACTTTTCACTCTCGGCCAGTGTGGTCAACTAGCTTCGATCAGTTGGGTCAAGGGCCTTGCCGGGTGCTTTGGGAATGAACTGGCCAATGGCCTCGCCAGATGGGGATCCAATGACGGTGATAGTAGGGTTACTTTCGTTTTGGGCCCAAGAGATCTGCCCAGTTGTTAGGGGGATTTTTGTGAGAGAATGGGCAGCTGAGTGGTCTTCCGGGTTGGTTGGCCACAGTTTGTTTGGGTTACACCCATCCACTGTCCCAGACCCATCAACAGCCTCTCCCGTAAAGAGGCAGGTGTGAACTCCAGGTTATGCACTGTGCATGTCCCGTTTTAGGCTAACATGTTCCTGCTTGAGTGGGTGCGGTCGCCGGTTTGTGAATGTGGTGGTGACAAGGAGTCTGTGCATCACTTCCTCTTAGCCCTCGCTGGGTGGTGCAGTGGCAGTTTGTTCATATTGACATTGACCCTCAGAATTGACCCTCAGATCATGGCCCTTAGTGTCACTCCACATTCTGTGGCTGGTGTTCGTTCCCTGCACAGAATGATATTGGCCTTTGTAAGGCAACCCAGCATCTAGTGCACCATTGCTTGTTCGTTCCCCCTCCCTTGTTCCCCATGCTTCCTTTGGTTTCATTTTGAAGTGTGTGTCCAGTTAGGGTTAAACAGGTTGAACAGGTGGTACAGATTGTGTTGTTTGTTCGGATCAGGTATTAAGTAGGTTAGGTATAGTTTTAGATTAGAGCGAATGGATTTGTAGGCCTGTTAGCTCTGAAAAATAAAGTAAAGTAAAGTACCGCAACAGGTTTTCTGCCCCATTACACAGCACGACAACAACAACACGAAGCAAAGAACTGCTGCTTTCCCCATCAGGGCTATAGCCAGGAAAAAAATGTACTCCCCACGACAAAGAATTTCAGCTTAACAACTAAATTCATAAACAAAACTTCTTTCAGAAATTCAGAATAGCACAATCCACTTAAACCTCAAGTTCATTACAAATTTTGATGTAGTACAGCTAAAAGAAAAAGTTAGCTTACATTTACTTATGTAGTTACGTTGCCTCTTTGAAGCAGAACACCACCTATGATCACACTCCAACACAAAATTAGGCCGCGCATCCACAAGGACAACCACAAGGACTACCCGAACCACATTTTGCATGTAGTACCACGGTTGTCTGGACAATTAAGGTATACGAAAACTTTTTTGCAATGTTGCTTAGTGATCAGCTGTAATGCCCCATAGCGACGAAACTAACATTACAGCCAAAGGGTTGAAGTAAAACCAGTGATGGCCAAAATGACACGAGATTAAGCAGTAGTACCCCAACAGGGGTCCTGCATTAGGGGAAAGGAGAATTAAATACACATAAATCGCCACAAAAAAGCAAAGGAAAATAAGCCATCAGCGAAAATCATACACCATGGAGCAGGAGAGAGCTACTAAATACACGTAGTTGATAGTATACAAGTCCATGCGTACACTAGGAAACAGTCTTTGAGCATATTACAGGTGGAGCAGATTGAAATATCAAGCAGCCTCTAGGAAGTTGCATGGCTGGTTCAATATGTACGACTAAGAATGAGCAGGGTAATAAATTTCCTTTTTACCTCGATTGCAAGAATTTGTTGGGGGGCGGGGAGGTGCTGGAAGCCCTTGGGGGTATTTCTTGGGGGTTCCATGGGTAATTTCATTTATGCTGCTAAGAATAACTTTTGTACCAAATTACATGCTTTTAGATCAATCTACAGGAATTTTTGGTTAAGCCTCAGGGACGGTGCAAAGGCAGGGGGGGGGGACACGGGACTCACTGTGTGACTTGTGTACAAAATTTCATACTTTTAGCTCGATCGGCAAGCATTTGTTGGTCAAGTATTGGGGAGAAGAAGGAGGGGCTCTGTGAGATTTTAATGGGGAGGGGATTCCTGCATGTGGTTTCTATGGCTGGTTCGATTTGTACTGCTAATAATGACCTGTATACGAAACTTAATGCTTTTTGCTCGACTGTGTGGAAGAATTTGTTGGGGCAAACCTCAGGGAGGGGGCACAGGGGGGCGAGGAGCTCTTTGGGGGTATTTCATGGGGATTCCATGACTGGTTCCGAGTTGTACTGTTAAGAATGACTTGTGTGCCAGATTTCACGCCTCTAGCTCGAGCTGCAAGAATTTGTTGAGCAAGCCTCAGGGAAGGCAACAGGAGGCGCTGCGGTCCCTTGGGGTTATTCCATGGGGTTTCCATGACTGATTCAATTTGTGCTGCTAAGAATGAGTTGTGACCAAATTTCATGCTTTTAGCTCGCTTTCTAGAATTTGTTGGTCAAGCTTCAGGGGAACCGTGGGGGAGGAAGGCTGGGGCCCCTTGGGTTATTGTATGGAGAGTCCCATGACTGGTTCGATTTGTACTGCTAAGAATGACTTGACTAGTGCGCCAAATTTCATGCTTTTAGCTCGATCTACAAGAATTTGTTGAGCAAACCTCAAGGAGAGGGCCATTGGAAACCATTTCATGGAGGTTCCATGGTTGGTTTGATTTTTACTACTAAGAATGAATTGCGTTTCAAATTTCATGCATCAAGCTCGATGTGCATCATTTTGTTGCTTAACACTATTGTGCTATTCAAGATTTCAGGATTCCAAATTTCATGGTGAGTGTTAGAAATAAATTCTAAAACTGTAATTTCTTCCATAATAGTTGGTCAATTTACGGCATATTCTAGCTCAGTAATACTTCTAGGGGTTTCAAGGTATGGACCAAATTTTATTCCAATCCGACATTTCGTTTGGGCTCGACCACCCAGACTACAAAAGTGCAACCACCCCACCAACCAACATTTTGCAATTCGGTGTCCGTTACAGGCTATGTTATGCTCGCTATGCTCGCTCCGCCAACTAGAATAACGTAGTACAGCAAGCCACCTTTATGCACGTCAACGTTTCATTCAATTGATATGACCCGGATTTGAACCAGCGAACCAGGCCATCACCAGATTAAAGCCATAACGCCTTTACTGATATGACCACTTGTCAACTGGCGTAAAGATAACTCACTAAACCCGTTATTAAGGCCACATTCGTGACCAGGGCCCCGTTCGACCGATTCCTGGACTCCATTGCATCAATTTATGTCTATTTATTTATCGGTCGTTGAGCCTTATGAGTGAATATTCATATGTATTCCCTCGCCTATGACCAAGCAGATTCGGTTGATCGAGTTCTGGTGACAGTTGTAAGTAAATTTATTAAAGGTACATTCCTCCCAGCGCCATTTTTCTCAATCCTCCACACCAAAGGTCTATTCACTTACCGTTAGTCAATCCCTTGATAAAAAAAAATCCGTTTTAAAATGTGGCGTCTAGGAGATTTTCTGTTGAATATTGTGAACTGTATTTATTAGCATCCTGCGATTAGATGATCCTTTGCGCGCTTACAATAACCTTGACGTTTTAACTGTGTGTGTGCATGTTCTAATTTTTAATCACTTGCTAATAATTACGATGAAATCAAAAATCTAAAGGACTAACGCGGTAAAAATTAAAATTATCTATGCCAATAGATAGCCAAAGAAAAATTATAATACTAACCTAAAAAATTATAAATTGCGATGTTAAAATACGAAAATCATTCCAGTTTGCACCGACCCAATTTTTGCATTCATCCTGTTTCGTCTACTAAGCCCAATGCCAACTGCGATAGTAGACTTTAGTTGGCCTTGCGTTACTACGCAGAGTCTCGCCAAACGGTGCGATGATGACATGCGTATACATCGATCGGCGCGTGGCTGTTATAAGGCAGGCGGAGTGTACCTTTAACTGATAAAGGGCATGGACCAGTTCGTTGGTTCGAATCAAGGTCACGTCACATGAATGAAGTATAAGTGCATAAAGATGGTTTATTGCACTACCTTATAGTAGTATAGTGCATGATTTTCGCTATTGGCTTATTTTCCATTTTTCTTAGCACAAACGAGGTCACTGGTCATCCACTTATCAGAGCCTTACGGTCTAACTTAGGTTCACACTTTGTTTTACATTTTTTTTTCATTACTAGGCTAAAAACATCCTGAAAATTTTGCTAGCCTAGTGTTTGACTAATTTTGTAAAGTCTGATTGGGTTTTTATTTTGTTATTGACTTATTGCCTTCGCTTTACTATTTGGCTTGATAACGCGGTGCAGTATGCTCCTAAATGTCACACTTCATATATTGTGACGTGCACATTACCCTTAATTTTCATACACTAACTAAGCTTATAAACAGGACAGATAACCAATTGGGCTCGATAAGTGTTAAATAAATAAATACGGATGCAAACCTGTTTACGTTGCCTTTTTGGACTTAAATGTAGTGTCAGTATGGCTGAGTGGTAGGACTCCGGCCTTTGGTTTCAAAGGTCGTGGGTTCGATTCCCCACTCGGGCAGTCTGACATTTAAGTCCAAAAGGCAACGTAAATAGGTTTGCATTACTGCGCTCTTAAGGGATTGGCGAAAACAACGTTTTTAGGCCTAATAAATCCGCTCTCAAAGCACCGCCTTGACTAGAAGTGCCGTTGTTTTTACCTCCATTTTGAGCTAGTGCCCCTTGTAGGTATCTCTCCAGATGCTAGCCTCTCGTAGCCAATATGGCTCATCGTCGCTGCTCTATCACTAATGGTAGTATGACGAGTTGATGTCAGTTACAAGAAAAATTACTCACTCAGGAGTTCCACAGGAGTTCCACACGAGTTCCACACGAGTTCCACAGGGCGTACACAGGGGGGAGGGATGCATTGCCCCTGCCCTTGAAGAAAAAAATATGACACATTTTGCTTTTCTGCACTGAAAAATGCTGGTCGCAGCGAGGAGAAAGGGCTAAGAGCGCCAAAAGGTCAAAAAGAAAGCTAGGAAGCCGAAGAAAGAGGGCAAAAATTGTAAAGAAAAAAAAAGTGACAAGCAAAAAAAAGTCCCCCAGAGTGCCCTTTCACTGAAAGTTGCCTCCGCCGTCTCGGATTTCTGCGCACCCTACTGTCCATTCCCATTTCTGAAAGGATACCGACTACGAATCGGATAAAAAGGATACTTCGGTGACCCGATACGACCCGGTTCATATCTCTCGGGTCCCCGCGAGACGCAACGACTTTACCATTTACACAATTCACTGAACAACCCGTCCCTCAGAAGATTAGAGTTTGAATGTCGTTTAGCCAACATGTCATCTACAAATGAATCAAATCGTAATGGGATTAGGGATGAACGGGTAAGGTTTCGTCAGCGATACCAACGTTCTGTTCCCCATCCGTCATCCGTGTGTCCCGTTTTGTCCTCCATCATACCGATTGCGCCGCTGCAAAGCTGCTTATTTGCATATGGTGATTTCGTGAGTTCGCTTTCTGTAATGATGTTGTTTAAATTCGGACCCTAACGTTGTTAACCGTGTATACCCAATCACGATAACCCAATTATGCAAAAAAGGGGAAATGTACAGGAAAAGTTTCGGGAGTTGTGTGTAATCTTCGGGATTGCTTCCCGCCCACCACTCGCTTATCGCACTCATCTAGTATTAATTCTTGATGGGTTAATATTTAGGTAAATC
Organism: Lithobius niger; assembly: GCA_023313725.1. Lineage (NCBI taxonomy): Eukaryota > Metazoa > Arthropoda > Chilopoda > Lithobiomorpha > Lithobiidae > Lithobius > Lithobius niger. Next base: position 13,196 of record JAHWFP010234871.1, on the reverse strand, counting down.
ACTAAATACACCCGAGATACAGGGATTCAGAAAACTGTGTGCAGACGAAGTGACAATGGCAGTGGCCGAGTTTACGACCTGGGCTGATGGTCTTGGAGGTCGGGCATTACATTATGGGATTGATGATTCGTCACTGGGTCGGATGGCCAAGCCAGCAGGTTCCCATTAACTCATCTTTGGGCAAACGACACCGATAGGAAAACCCAGGGACGTTCGATAGTTGGGTCTGTCCACTCAGTGGCACGCTGTCAGATTAATAGCAGAGCCATTTCAGGAATGCACGGTCGCGATTGCCCAAGATGCCACACTTGGTGACATCGTTGCTTCGAAACCAAAACAGTGGCGTAGTTTTACGGCGCCAGCTTGTAACGATGCTGGCCGTCTGTTGACGCGAAACAACAAACGGGCATATTTGCAGTCGCATTGTCGATTTCATTTAGGTAGCTTAATGCACTCAAAAACAGTTTAAACCTATGGAATGGTCCGGCTATAGTCTGATAATAAATTCGTTACCCCATCTTTGTGTCTATTCAGCAAATACGTGTAGGAAAATCAACAAAATCAACAGCCAATCGGATATGCAAGAATTGCCAGTGCATCTCGCGAAAATCTCGTAGTGTTTCTCGCGCTATACCGTGTAGCATTGGGTGTACCGACCCTATCTCAAAGCTGTTTGAAATCGAAGGTCCGTAAAAACTGAATGTCCGTAAAAACCCAGAAACATTGATCCAAATACACTCATGTCGTGTACCTGCAACCTAAAACCTCCTAACGATCAAAATTTGCCAAAAAAAAAAAAAGAACACGAAAGGTTGTGAAGTGTACAGTCTTTATCTTTTAGTATGTACAGTCCTAAAACTTAAGAAAAGAAAATGCTATTTGGCATCATGCACCACTGGGCTTCAGCGGTAACATGTGCTCGTAGCTTTGTAATTCTAAAAGGAAGTGAACGAAAGGTTTTCAAGAATAAGTCTATTACCAATTAACTCCTTACTACTTAGCTAGGGGTCTAAGCACAAAGTACCACATATTATGCACTGAACCCGGTTTAGAAGCCTTGTTCAGTCCTAGCGAGAGTCAGAGAGAGTAACGTTTGGAGCTGCTTCTCCCGACACCAAACTGGCATCCCAATCGTTCCGCCAACAGTATTTATAAGCCTCAGGCTTTACGTCACGTGACTGGCTAACAGGTGCATTCCGGTCCCAACTGGTTGAGTATTGGGGCCGGCTCGCTACCCGGCTGTTGGCGTTCGGCCAGGTTCTGCTGTTGGGAAGAAGTTGGCAGGGCGCTCATGCAGCTCTATGTAATGCAAGGCGCACCACGAGTGTTGGCTCGTGTTGCGTCCTGCTATACGTTAAATAGCTGGTTACATCTTCTAGGGAGTGCAGTGAAAACCAGTCCGTAGCCATCTAAACGAAAAAGAAAATCGCGTGTCACTATGCGGCAGAGAATCGGACCAGTGTCTTCCGCAGCAGTAATAATTTGTATTGTAGGAAGAATAGGTTGCCTCTGGCAAGCAAAAAGCCCGGCAAGATGCATAGAAAAACACAGTTCTTAATTTTCAGCCAAAAGCATCCTTATGACCTTGTTCTTTCAGTGTCTTCCAATAACTTGTCGATTGCTCTTGCTTCCGATCGAGCTACCACGACACTTTACAGATCGCTGCAAACTGGCCTCATAAGGGCCCCCTGCCCACTGCGCAGCCAGGTCGTGCGGCCAGTGGTCGTCGCGGCCAAAAAACACGCCGACGTTCCGCGTGGCCACGTCGGTTTTTCAATGATAATTCTCGATCACATGGTGAAAAATGAACACGGAGCAAGTATGGACGCCCTGTGGTCGCCTGCACGCCGCCCGGGATCCCAGTGGCCGATGCGACTGACTGGCCATGACGGTCAAGTGCACAGTGCTACATATACCGTAAGCATTCTCGTTGGTCGCAGCGATCTGCTCGCGCGTATTGGTCGCTTGGTGCGCGGGGGGCCCTAAGCTGCCATCGGAATGTGCCACGTTCGATGCCCGGCCGCAGAATGACATGCGAATTTTTCCGTCGTGGCTTCACCATGTTTTTCACAGCAGTTCCCAGATACTTCGATGGCTGCTTGTAAATTAATTTCTTATTGGGAGTTCATTTCTTTCCCGTTTAGAAATTCAATTAGCCATAGAATTACAGACCTGTCAGTCTGTTGTCTGTGGCATCCAAAGTTCTTGAACGTTGCTCAGTGTAATGAACTCAACATTATCTACGAATCACAACACGGCTTCCTACCTGGACGGTCTTGTCTCACCAACCTTCTCTACACCTATGATAACATCACCATGCACGTTGACATTAAGGGAATACCTTACGATCTTATTTTCCTTGACTTCAGTCAAGCTTTTGATTCTGTTCAACAAACACTCTTATTAACAAACTACTTTCCTATGGGATTTTTAAATCAACTGTTACTTAGATTTTGTCATACCTTTTCGAACATAGACAGCGTGTCATTTTCAGGGGCTCGATGCGCCTTGGAAACTTGTTCACAGTGGGGTTCCACAGGGGCCAGTGATTGGTTCTTTACTCTTTAATATTTTTATGTCTGATATTTCAGCCAGACTTGGTGCTAACAGTTCTAGTTACGCTGATGACTTCAAACTGTTTGGTCCCACCTTAGACAGATCTCTGGAAGTTGCTCTCGAGTAGTGTTCAATCGTGGACCATGGAAAACTTTCTTTCACTTAACCCAGCAAAATGCACCGTTTTACACTTTGGGTTAAACAATCCACACAAAGTTTACTGCAGTTCTGATGTGCCACTTTCTACCAGTTCTTCTCACCGTGACCTTGGTATCACGATTGACGACAAACTCAAGTTTGACACTAATGCCGACGTGGCTACTCGCAAAGCTTTCCGAATGGCTCATTATGTTTTTTAAAAAAGTTTTTTTTTTCTTGATACTGCTTCTTTTGCCTTGTTGTACAAGACCTTTGCGAGACCCGCTCTTGATTTCTGCTCGCAAATTTGCAGACCTTTTTATGCTGCGCACTTCGACAAACTTGAAAATTGCCAACGTAAACTAACGAAGTGGTGTTTCTCTATTCGTCACCTTCCGTATAATGAACGACTCAAACAGCTCAATACTCCTTCACTTCGAGAGAAGTTTGATAAGGGTGATCTCATTCTTACCTATTAGCTTCATTCGGGTTCCTTCTCTAATAACCCTTCCAGTTTTTTTACTCGTAATTTCAACAATAACCAAGGCCACAGCTTTAAATTGCAGGGTCTTGTTTCGAGAATTATTTGCCGGCAATTCTTCTTCACTGAAAGGACTGTTAGTCCTTGGAACTCCCTCCCGGAGCACATTGTTTCCGCCTCAACTCTTAACAGCTTCAAGGCTCGACTTGACTTTTGGAAGCAATGATTTGCTTTGGGTTCTTGGAGGGGGGGGGGTGGCTTTGAACCGTCTTCTATCTAATCTAATCTAATCCAATCTAGAAACACACGGCATGACATCGGTGCCGGAATATCGTTTTTGTAACTTCCAGCAACATGTCATGTTTTTTGGATGCTTATTAGTAAAGACGGCAGTAGTAAATGTTAAAGCCGAAATTTTGAAGCCTATCTCCGCCGCCTCTGTGAATATTTTTCGATTAAATTTGGTATGCCAGCTTTGTTGGACTTGGTCAACAAACATACCCAAATTCACTAAAATTCGCATTAGCTATCGGAGATCTGGACCTGAGCTGAAGCCATGAATTGAGTTTTTGGCTTGTTTTTGTTGTTGTCGTCGACACGTTTCTATACTCTTTACAGATCAAACTCTATGCCTTATGAATCTGGTTCTTAGCTCTTTTTGCTGGTGTTGCTCCGTAGATGTGCCTTCCCATACGGCCTTCTCTAATTGGTCAGGTGGTTCTGGGGTTAGGGAGCTCTAAACGACCAGATTGATTGTTTTACTGTTTTAAACATTGTTATTATGCAACAATGCCAATCAGCAAACGCCAGCTGCAAGACGCTCAAGATTAAAGGGTATGTTTCCAGCAGTTAAACCTCCATCGAGTTGTATCTCATTGTAAATTGTTTCTTCAAGTCAAGACAATCAGTACCTTCCTAAACGACTGAACAGAGCAAACAGAACGCACCACTGTTAGAGACAGTTTGGCTCCAAACTTGACGTCGCGCGTGCGCAATGATGTTGCGTCAGACATTTAGTACCTTCTGAAGCTGCAATCACGTCTCAGCAAAACAAACAAGCTCAACAGAGCACTCGTTACGTCATACCTTAACGTGACCAGACGTGGCTAATTGATTGGACTACGCTAGGCTAATGGATGCGACCAGGCGCGAGCAATGCGAAATTGCAAACCATCTCGGGGAGGTGGATGTGGGTGATTGTTTGGTGGAGCCTTTCAGCATGCGCGATTGCCGGGAACAGACTAATCGCTGACGATGGTTGACGTAAGCAAGCCAAATCAACACGGCTATAATAGGAAATGAGCTGAACTGTCACCAACAGTTTGGTTCGTTCTGTTCGGTGCTTTACGAAGATACTGTATAAGATGATGAAAGACTAACGTTGAAACGTTCAATCTAATCAAATTGGTGGGGATCAAAGTTCAAAAAGTTATGTTTTAAACTAATAAGATGCCATCCCCCGCTCCCACTTCGTGCTAGCCCCCCCCCCCCCCCTAGATTAACAGATTATATTATTTTGACTTGTCAAACTGACGGATATGGTGAAGGTTTCTAAATGTAATACAAATTTATTTGTCTTTCTTTTAACCCTCTTCTGTAATGCAATGGGTGTGTAACTCATCACCACAGTCCATTCGACTTATTAGCGGAGAGGGTTGAAACGTAACTAGTATTTAACGCAATGTCAGGTGTACCTTACTACCTACGTGTTATTGTATTTTTCAAATTTTTGTGCGTGCCGCTTCAAGCCTAGGGTTTAATTCGTTGATCAGTCCGACCACCATCGAACTGTGTTTGTTTGTGAAGATGTCAAGTTCCTGAATAGGTTGCAACATTTATAGAGGTGGCTCGACTTTAGAACGGACGATTGGATGAATTTTTGTGGTATACACAGAGAAAGATTTCTTCCTTTTTACTTTCCAACATTTTTAGCACTTAGTCCGTTTTAGTCAGTCAATCACTGTAAAGGCTAAAAAAAAAAATTGCCGACGCTGAAACTTAATACGACGCACAATTTTGCCCAAAAATTGCCACAAACAATTCCACTTGTTGCTGCGGGTGGAACTGGGGATGGCGCAGCAGCGTGGAGTACCCAACCCTAAACGCTGGAATCCCCTCTTAAACCTAATCATATACCATGGCGATGGAAACGGGAGTCTTGATGCTGGTCAGTTTAATTTCAAGATGTTGTTGGCTCACCTGACTTCGGGCACGGCAGACTGTCAGAGGCATGACTACGGAAAAATTGGGAATGGCGTAAGGTTCGGAATTAATTATAAAAGGATAAGTCGAAAAGGGGACCAAAATATGGTGCGCAGCCTGAATGGCGTCTGCCCAAAAGCGCATATCCGCAGACCAAATCCTCCGTGTTAAAGCTTAGCGCATGCGTCGTACATGTCTTGGCATGTGTGGTCGCACACACAATGAGCCCAGACCCGGAGTTTCACGATTGCTTGCGTCATACGTTTTAGGATTACAGAAATCTCGATGTATATAGTAGCGCGCCCTCTCAGTCAGTGTTTCATACTTATCTGTTTAGGGTAAATAAAAAAGTACGGTCAAAAAACACTATTGCAGCGCCATTTTTCGCATGATCATGCCTGGACTTGCGAAAGGTTGTTAACATGGAAGATTTGGTCTGCGGCTAAGCGCCTTGTCACTATTCCAAATTCGTTGCCATGCCTCCGGCCGTTGGCACAAGACCGAGAGGCAAAACATACAGTGTAATACAACATGGTATTGTTACAAAATCTGCAAGGTTATTTACTACAAAGTCGGAAACAGGAGGGTCGCGTCTTGATTCTGTTTACAAAGTCCAAAATAGCGTGGCGGAGAGCCCAGAGTCGCTGAAGTCGCTCCATTGTTAGGGCTCGTTTACGCAACGACAATTTTTTTCGCTTACTAGCTTTCACTTGGGTTAATACTAAATCCGCTGGATGCTTCTCGCCTTTACCGAAGAATGTGGCTTTCAAGTTGTCTATATGTAGTAACCATGACAACAACGCTGACGCATATCTCCTTCTCGTGTGCCTCGCGACACGACGTACGAAGCGTGCAACATGACAGCGTCGATTTATGACAACAAGAAAACAATTTGTACAAGACGACGGACAGATTTCTGAATGCTGGTATTCGATGATTTGTCTTCGATTCGACAACCCCGAAATGGACGCCATGTTGAATTTTGAATTCTTGCTACGAGCAACTATTTATTTTGCCGTCGTTTGATCACTGCTATAGAAGCTGTTTTTTCAGCGAGAATAACAAATTTTGGAAATAGAGTGAAACGGCAACAATGTTGTAGCAATGTTTAAAATTACTGTCGCACTTTGATGTTTATCCGTGTTGTTATTTATAATACATTTAATTTGTTGCCTATTACCGCATTCATTTAATAAAAACAGAAATTAATCATAAATAAATAACGGTTGCCTAGCAAATAGCGTTCGGAGAGCGAGAAGGTCTCGTTGCATAAACGCGCCCTTAGAGGTCAATAGCGATCTATTAAAGAATCATGAAACGCCGTAATCTTCGGAACCAAACCAGGTATAGTGACATCTCTGTAATCCTTTTAAAGAAAAAGGCTTTTAGAGTCAAGAAAGTAAATGAAAATTTATAACTCATATTAGTTCTAACGTCATATTTTATGGTACGGCTGCTGTTCAGTATAAGAAATACAACAATACTAATTTATTTCCTGGATCAAGTTGATTAAAAATGATAAATATTTGTCATGCATACCGTTCACTTGTAGGTTAACCATTATTTTGCCCTTGAGTAGCCTTGTGCTGTTTGAGACGTGGTTTCATTTCGAACGTCATAAAAATCAGCAATTGTGTTGAAGATTTGCTGCAGGTACGCCGGGTAATTAGAGAGCGGGTAGAACTGGTAGCATTATGGCCAGCTAATGTAGGTAGTGGCTTTCTTTTGTTGACAAGAGAGCAAAGGCCAGAAGCGGCATCTTGCAAAAGACAAGAGAACTACTTTGCTACTCGCGCCACGTAATCCCGGATGTTGCATAACCTTTTACACGTCAAGCAACGGGTAATGTTTGACTTAACAACTATTGATTAGTTGATGCATTCTTAAAACCGAGATGCATCAGAGAAAAACGAATACGAGTAATGTGTGATGAAGGAAGACACTAAGCTTCCCTGCAACTCAAGTCTCATATTTTGTAGTATTGTTCTCATTTCGATAACGCTTCTGAATGTAAGGGCACATTTACGCAACGACTCGCTTTGCATTCTCGCAGCTAAAATTTAATCGCGGTAGCAAAGTTGTCGTTGCTATGGTAACAACGTTCCCTGTATTAGCTAAATCCAACATAGTCTTGTAATCCGTGACAATACGATATAGAATTCCTCCTGACAAAATTTTCCTAGCCGCTTGCGAACTCGCATTATTAACTGTTTTCGTTGAGAGCTAAAAACCGCCGCTATGTTTGAATTTCAGATGATTTCTAGCTTCTAACCACGAGAATGCAAGGGCAAGTCGTTGTTTAAACCCGCCCTAAAATCTATTCTCCTGCAACAGTAATTCAGTTAGTATTAAAACTAGGGCATCATACGTTTCATTGACGACAAAGACGAAGCTAAAATCACACAATAAATTAAAGTTGCATCTATATTAACACTGTTAGTAAGGGTCGACCTAGGACCTCTGTGTTAAACTCTCAACTTTGAGAGCTTGTAACTCCGTCAAAAGTAAACATCTTTAAACCAAATTTGGAATTTAGCCTTGACTAGTCAAGGCCTGTCTGGAGTCCAACAATTGTAAAATTCGGTCCAGCCAAACCCGAGATGCAGACAGGGGCCAAATAGACAACTTCTTGTTCTGCTTGTTGTTGTTCTGGGGATACTTTCGTCTGTCCTCTCTACAGGTCAAACAATTTTTCCTATAAAGCTGGTTTTTATCTCATTTTACAGGAATTGCTCTGTAGATGTGCCCTTTTCATAAGGCCTTTTCTAATTGGTCAAGTGGTTCAGGGGTTACGGAGCTCTAAACCACCAGATTGATTGTTTTACATTGTTTTAAACATTGTTATTATGCAACAATACCAATTAACAAACGCCAGCTGCAAGACCTAGACTGAAAATTAAAGGATTTGTTTCTATTGTTAACATTGGCGATAGCCAGGTTAGTAAGGGTCAGCCTAGGGTCTATTTGTGTTAAACTCTTAGCTTTGACCGTCAACTGCACTGTTTTACAGTTTAGCTGCAATTCTAAAAGTAACACGAATTAATAAACAAAAACGGAACGTTAAATGTTTATAATAAGGATCTAAAAGTCAAAACCTAGAAGGAACACGGACAAGCTTTGACAGTCAGGGTCTAGGTGTAAAATTTTGTCAGTAAGAGGCTGGTAAGCATTAGACCCTTACTACCCGGTGGTTAGCAATAAATACATTTTGACGAAAACGTGGAAATGCTCTTGCAAAGATCCATGCGATGATCCAGTGGTAGTATGGTTATACGTTTCCTGCTTTGCTTTAGGTTGAAAATTATTTTTCAATTTAGTAACATGCCAGGATATTCGTAGCAGAGAGTATTATGGTAATCCTCTACCATAAATCTACGAAATATAATAAAAAATTCTAAAACACCAAAGACAAAAAGCCAAACTACACAATAAAATTGTGTTATTAAAGTTCCATAACAATATTCTAAGAACAAAGAAAACCTACTACAACCGTTCATACAAACGTTGTATTTCGTTCTGTCCGAATAGACTAGAACTAAGCTAACCACAGGGTAGTAAGGGTCTAATGCTTACCAGCCTCTTACTGACAAATTTAAAACACCTAGACCCTTTCTGTCAAAGCTTGTCCGTGTTCCTTCTAGGTTTTGACTTTTAGATCCTTACTATAAACATTTAACGTTCCGTTTTTGTTTATTAATCTTTATTAATAAAATCGAGTTGTCGCGTAGGATGGACGGCAACAAGACGGCCACAAGACGGCCGCAAGTAATTGATAGAGCACATATCCGTTTTCATTGTCGGTCGCTCGCCCTTTTTCTTTGCTACCGTGGGAAGAATGAGCCCGCTCGCCCTCTTGCTGATTGTTGAAACTTCGTTTGTTTAATCCTCGCTTACAATGTCTCCAATGCTTATTTATTTATTTAAGGTGTACAAAGGCGTATTTATTATTTCACATGCACAAAGGCGTATTTATTTATTTCAGATGTACAAACGCGTATTCCAACCATTTTTGCAGGAAAGAATCATAGCTAATGTAAGTGTAGGACTCCGGAACAAGGGATACGCTGAATGAGGGAATGAAGCAAACGAAAAACTGTTTGCTAGCCAGGGTACACATAGACGGGATACACGCATTCCGTAACAAACACATGAGGAAGGAAATCGTCCCAGTATTTTTAATGGTGCATCAAACACCACCCGTGCGTAGCACGGGCTTCCACTAGTATATAATACGCTTAGGTTGGGCAAGCAAATTCATCATTATTATGCACTACAATGAAAGAGGGCGAGCGACCGACAATGTCAAACAAGCAGATGTGGCCTATAACAATAGACATATTGCATTAATAAAGCTAGCTCTTAAGAGGGGGGGGGGGATGAGGCTTAAGAGCCGACTTGGAAGAGTTTCAAAGTTGGTTGAGTAACAATCACTGCATGCACAACCGTTGTTGGGTTTGTTGGCCTTGGTATCAAAACACAGAAACGTCCTCCATTGAAAATAAACATTTGCTTCCATAACACAAATCAGCAGGGGTTCAAAGAGGGAGCAGAGTTGGCGATATTCAGACCACACAACAGGGAAAACCGGGGCACCACTACAGTATTACGCTCAGGTATGCGGGAACCAGCTAGCCGGCGTATGTTACGCCGGGGGAACATCTAGTAAACATTTATTTTAAAACATTTAATGTTGAAACAATACTTCGGCCACAGGCAGTTGCAGTGGCGTAACGTACAGGTAGGTTAGGTAAGCATTGCTTACAGGCCCCTGCAACTCAGGGGGCCCGCCAGGCGTCGAAATAGGGGCATGGACAACATCATTGAGATTTTTGCAATGAGAAAGAATCGTCTTAAGAGCCTCAAGCAGTTAACTAACAACGGTATGTAAACTTCATGTTCAAAGTGCAATATGTTATGCAAGTCCAAGTTCCCATTTAATAGGTGTAATAATGTAGCTAACAGCAAAGCTTATAATAATTCGACAGTTAAGTAGGCTAAAAAATACCACACAGACATGTTTTTTTTTATAAATTTTTTCAAACATTATTGTTTGTTTGCATTAAGAATTAGTTTTTCTTTAGCTGAAAAGTTGTTGGTTGTTCGGGTAACATAAATCAAACAATAAGCAGTATGTGTATCATTTGGACCAAGACAGTCGAAAAGGGGAGCGTGGGGAGGGAGGGGGGTGGGGAGCGAGGGCAATAAATGGGAGGGCCCGACATTAAAATTTGCCTATGGGCCCAGAGACACTTTGTTACGCCACTGGGCACTTGTTTGCAAACATCCCGTGTTGCATGGGTGACAGCCTTGTGGCTCATCTATACAGTTAGGTCATCGCATCTTGTTTCTCTGTCCAATTCGTTCGTAGCGCGTCGCTGGGTGGCTTTGACGGCGGTTCCGACGAGCGGCTTTCCGACTTTGATTTTTGAGCAGCCAAAGCAACCGTGAATATGATTTTGAATTTATGTTGGAAAGCATCAAATTTGGAGAACAGTTAAGAAATAATGCTGGCAGAAATTTCAGCGTGTATTACGTCTATCTCGATATTTACGAACGATGCGGCAGATTTACGCTCTTCGGAAACTACAGGTAAGATTTACCTTACACAGGTAAGATCTTACCTGTGAAGATCTTACCTGAATGTTCATGCCGATGTTCATGCCGATCTAGCGAAATACCATACTGGTAAGCATGAAATGAATGCAGCAGGCATTGCCTACAGTACACCTAATTTTAGCCATTTTCATTGGCTGTCTGAGCCACCTCACCATTCCTCAGCAACATGTCCGATTTTAATTGTATTTTTTTTTAACTATCCCTGGGTGAACCACGCTTAATGTTTAAAATCTGGTTTTAATTGATGCAGCGGTTATTGTGTGATGCGATTTCAAAGACCGCATTTGAATGTTGATGCCTTTGCTCCCAAAAAAATATACAATACGGATATAAGCCTTAAAAAACGTAATTTAATTTTTTTTAAAGGAGCAGATGCCAGAAAAATGCATGCAAGCCATCAGCGTCGCACTAATACGTGTTAAAGAACCTCCACCATCCCATAAAACAAGCTACAGCTTCTTTTACACGCATTAGTGCATTAATGATAACAACAACAAGAATTAAAGACGGAAAGCCAAAGGCTCAACAAGATTAAAAGGGCAATTACATCCATTTTGACATGCATGTTTGACTTTTGGATCATTTAAACAATAACTAAACACAAGAACTGCGGTAAGAATACGTTACGTACGTCCGATACAACAATTTAATTATTGCTTCACCAAAACACGATACGGAAACCGCCATTTTTTTTCTGGAACGCGCAGAAATTAATGCCGACAGATGTCACTTTTCAATTTAGATTCGCAGCCGATTGAGATAGCTCTATTGGCTGTGAGAGCTCAAGCATCCGACGGCCTTAGACAAGGCCGTCAGACGCTCGAGTTCTCACAGCCAATACAGCTATCTCAATCGGCTGCGAGTCGAAATCGAAGAGTGACATCAGTCGGCATTAATTTCTGCGCGTTCCAGCAAAACAATAGCGGTCTACATGTCGTGTTTTGGTGATGCAATAATTAAATTGTTGTATCGGACGTACGTAACGTATTCTTACCGCAGTTCTTGTGTTTAGTTATTGTGTAAATGATCCAAAAGTAAAGCATGCATGTCAAAATGGATGTAATTGCCCTTTAAATAAATACAGAAGCAGTATTTTGCAGACGTACGTTGCAGTATTAGGCCGTGTCAGTATGGCTCAGCGGTAGGATCTCGGTCTTTGGTTTCAAAGGTCGTGGGTTCGATTAACCGCTCAGGCAGTCTGGCATATAAGTCAAAAAGGCAACGTAAATAAGTTTGCATCTGTATTTAACAACAAGAATGTTGTAATCAACTCAAAATAACTTATAGGAGTCTGGACCTTTTTGATACTTATAGTTTTAGGCTATAATAAATTGGAAAAAAAAACTCACAATAAGAACAACAACAAGAATATAGTAGTCACGTTAAAATAGCATTCAAAAGGCCCTGGTCCTTGATAAATACGTACATTTTAAGCTATAAAAAGTGAAAATCGGTTCAGTGGTTCGCGCTCTATAGGTGAGAGCAAAATTTCCCCAAGAAAGTAACTCAACAAGAATGTTGTATAGTCATATTAAAATAGCATTCAAAAGGCTCTGGTCCTTGTTTATACCTAGATGTTTTAAGCTATAAAACTTGAACATTGGCTTTTTGGTTCGATCTCCAGGTGTAGTACAGCTGTTGTGACAAACAAATTCTTGTGGCTCGAGACAAGCATGAAATTTGGTACATGAGTCATTCTTTGCAGTACAAATCGAACAAGGTATGGAACCTCCTTAGGTAGCCCCATGCCCCCCCCCCCCTCCATCGTTCCTCTGTGCCTCCTCTGAGGTTTATCCAAGGAATTCTTGCAGATAGAGCTAAAAGCATGAAATTTAGTGCACAAGTCATTCTTAGCAGTACAAATCGAACTAGAATTTGTTGCTCATCAGCCTCGTGGAGGGAACACAAGGGGTACTGGAGACCTTAGCATTCTATTGGTAAGAATGACTTTTGTAACACACTGCATGGTTTTACTACGATCAGTAAGAATTGTTAGTAATATCGATGCTCCATGGGGAGGAGGGGGCGCACAGCGGGGAGGCCGTTGGGGTTGGAGAGACACCTGTTTTAAATTGTATATCTGGGTTGCAAAATTACGGCTCAAGATTCGGCGATTTCATAACACACACACTAGCTTCTCCGTGGCTCAGACCCTACTGGTGAAGCGTACTGCAGCCCCTCAGATCCCTTTCATCCCCCCCCC